>ADNK01002879.1:0-15000 GCA_000320545.1 Bigelowiella natans CCMP2755 | reverse complement strand
GTCCTCTGCACTGCCTTCATAGTACTTTTATACAAATCAACGATATATGTATCCTGCTTTTGCGGTTGGAGCGGCTGTGTGGTGATAGCGTGTGCGTGTGTGTGTGTGTGTGTATGTTTGTGTTTTGAGGGGGGGAAGAGGGGGGGGTATTTTTATTGCTGCAGAGAAGGAGCAGCTGGCGCTATACAGTTTGCAATATCTCAGTGTTTAGAGGAGTAGAAATGCTGCTGGGAAATCATGTATCTTATCATGCATTAAGTTCCTTGTGTATGTATTTGTTGTGTTTATTTTGTTTTTTTTGGAAAATCGATCATGGACTTTATGATGATGATGGCAAAAGGAGCGGAGGACTCTCCTTCTCTTGCAGTTGAGGTGCTAGCTGAGTGTGTGTGTGTGTGTGTGTGTGTGTGTGTGTGTGGAGTCCTGTATATTATGCATACGGGTGTTTATAATATGTATATATGTATAATATATATATATATATATATATATATATATTGAATAGTAGCTGACAGATCTAATACGTTCGGTCAGGTATCCTCAGCGGACGATGTAAAGAAAAGCGCCCTCCTCTCCGACCTGCTAGGGAACGATGGTGGGGATTCATATGATATATATATATATATATATATATATATATTATTGTGTGTGTGTGTGTGAGAGAGAGAGAGAGAGAGAGAGAGAGAGAGAGAGTATTGTAAATATCCACATATATTTGTATATTATATTAATATATTGATTTGTACACAAAATACTGTTGGTAGCTCATATACAACACTACGTTCAGTTTCTTTATAGATTATTTTTCAATGTCGAATCAGCTATAAACTCATCAATAGTCGCTGCCTTGACTACCTCCAACCCTCCCCCCCTCCTCCCTCGCTATAAACAAATAATATGTGACATCGCTCCCTAGGTGAGGACGACGACGATGATTTGAATTTGCAGCAAGAAATGGCTAGTGCAATCGAGGAGGGCGTTCCTTCCTTAGAATCACCTTCTGCCACCATCCAGCCTGAGGGGGGGCTCGATGATGATGATGATGATGGTGATGATGATGATAATAATGATGGCGGTGAGTGATGGAGAGGCATGGTAACCGTACCGCCGTGTCGATAGCTCGTTAAAATGGAGGTGCTAGAAAGTGCTGCTGAATGTGGTTGCTAGGTCGTGTGCTTTCATCATTTGAAACACGTAGTGCGCAACACAATATATCTACAAAGACAACGGTGCCGTGCTAGCTCGCACTTCTCTAATTCTGCATGGCGATCGTCGTCCTAGCACCCCGCCATGTATAGCATTAGAACTGGTCGTGTAGCACAGCAGGTGACGTGCGTATGTGCACATTGCAGGGTGCGAAGTGCACGCATAGCGCGCATGCGCGCTTCATCAATATGCATCAATGACGCTGGCTTTAGGGCTAGCTAGCTGGACGCCTGGTTAGACGCAATGAAAAACGCGCAGCTAGACGAAGGTCTATGGTAGTGTCATTGGCCCCAATCTTAGCACGTCCATTCAAAGCATTTGTGCAGGCATTTTGACGTGCCAAAGACGCTGCGTTGCTCTACATGAATTTTTTTAAAAAATAATAATAAAATTTGGTATGGAAAAAATGGAGACCCATGCACTTTAGGAATTTGTTCTCATGACCCCCAGCTAGCCAGGGTGTGGCAAAACTAGTTTCGAAAAAGCAACAGCCAAATGTTTAAATAGAAATCTAATCAGAGTTGACATTAGTGAAATCTCGACACAAAATAAAGAGGCAGACACAATTTTCTTTTCTGAGAAAATGAAGGGAAATATATACACCGTGTGATGAAAGAATACATATATTCGCCGATGTTGATACAGTAAATTCTGTAGTGTCAAGAGAAAAGCAAGAAGAAAGCAAAAGAATAAAGATACCATTGATCTAGATTTTCTAAATTTTATGTGATCAATCAACCAAAAATATCTGAAAACCCTCTTCATCTTTCTAAATTATTGAACCTTATTGATGGGATACCAGAACAAACTGGCCAAATTGTGACATGTTGTACAAATCATCCAGCAAAATCGGATCCTGCTATTCTAATACCTACACCATTTTGACTCTTGGTGCGCGCAAATGAGATTTGTAACATAGGAAAATGTTTGAGAGTTTGAGAGTTTAGGCCATCCAACCCATTTTTAGCGTGCACAAAGACTGACCTCTCACGCAGCAGCTGGAACTATTCGCATGGCATGGCTTTCATTTGTTTTTGACTTTTGACTACCTCGCAAAATTGACTTTGTACGAAGACGTGCAAGACATTAGCTGAAAGGGAGGTTGATCCGGATGGTTTGAAAGACCTCATATGATGGGCACAGTGATTTTATATGTTTATATGCAGAGCAAATTCATGTTATTTTACGTTGTCTATAATTCGCACACAAATTGCCGCGCACAGTCTGTAGGTCTGGAATATTTCGCATATTTTATTTTTAGTTGTAAAGTTGTAAAACCTAATTCTGGCAGAACGTAGCTCCCCTTTCCTGCTCCTTTCCAAAATTAGTGGAACTAATTGTTTTAGTCGTAGGTTCAGCAGAATCAAAACAACGGCAGTTGTGGCGGGAACGTTTGATGCCACCTGCATACCACTTTCGCTCCATGAGAGGATGCCTGCCTTTCGTGCTCTTTACCATTTCTCCCTACCATCATGATCGTTGCTTCCTTTGAAAGGTGTCTAGAATTTCCAGCGTGAGAGGTAGCATATATTTTGCCCATTTTATCGGAAACAAAAGAACACGTTTAGCTGAACCCTCTGTTCTTCCCTGTACTATTTCCAGCGATAGACAGGCTTTAAGTCTATACCTTCAAATGCTAGACTGGTTGGCTCGTTGGCTTCAGAATAATCGAACATGCACAGTCGATGTTAGGTTTCCGCATTTGCGTCATCTCGTCGCTGATTAGAAATGTTAGAAGTTATCGTGTGAGCGCATTGTTCAAGTGCAACTGGGGGAAAGCGTAACTCAGAACACGATTAGGACGACGACGGATGTGAGGAAAAAAAGGACATTGAGAAAATTAACACGAAACGCGCACTGCGGCAAAATGAACCAAAAAAAGTTAGTGCATCTGCAAGGAAACGCGCACACCATGCACTTGGAAGCATGCCGTGTCGCGTGAACGCGTTATAAGAACATATAGACATGTGGATCAATGCGAAGAGGTCGGGAATGTTCTTTTCAAATTGCTGTAATCAGGTTTTGCTACATCCGTCAGATCATCACACACACACATGTTCATGCCCACACGACAAACTATCCAGATCGTAGACTACAAACCTGAGTGTAGGACTATCTACACAAGTGGCGTGATGGATTATCAAGGACCCACTCTGCAAATAGCTGGGCCCTGCTCTTCCAGGCCGTTTTGATTTGCGAGTTACGAGTTACGTTTCTTCAAACGTGCGGGTGAGAAGCCTTCTTCCTTCTGAAGACAGCCGTGCCGAAAAAGGTCGGTTGGGACTACTGCGGTTTTTATCAGGAATGACCTCCATTCTCTAAGTGCGGCAGGGTCGGCAGGGTAGTAGAAGGCCTGCCGATTGTTCTGCCGATATTCGCGGTAGTGTCGGAATTTAATAAATCGGTCGGCCGAGAGCGAGAATAACTACCGTAACTCACGAACTAGATTCCGACACTGCCACCCTGCCCCCCTGCCAGGAACAGATCTACCCGGCTAGAACGACACATCTAATGTGAAATTCACTTAAATAGCCAATCATTGTAAGCCTTTTACGAAAATTGCCGGTACTAGGGCGACAAATAGGAATTTTGACACGGAAAAGATAAATCTTACAACTCTTGCAATCTTTCTTACGCGCAAATACGCGACAGGCGTCCCCCCCACATTGCCACCCACCCTTATCGTCACAGTGATTGCAGAAACAGTGAGACAATGTCTGACATCTTCGAAGCAGCAAGGAACAGCGATCTCGCTCGTCTGAAGTGTTTAATTGAGCAAAAGGCAAACATCGAGGCGAAGGACAATGATGGTGGGTAGCAGCGGCAGTATTGCTAGTTAGGCAGTACAACCTGCAGCATTGGGTGATTGATGGAAGAGTTGGGTTAATTTTCAGTAGCAGTAGGACTCATAGTAGCAGTAGTAGTAGAAGTAGTGCTAGTAGTAGCAATAGAAGTAAGATAGTAGCAGCAGGATTGGCCAACGAGTATGAGGAGTAGCTTTTTTTAATGGCATTGAGAAGTGAGCAGTGGGGTTGGTCAACTGAGTGTTGACACTAGTAGAAGTTGCTAAAGAGGTAGAAGGAGAATAGCAGTAAGAAAGAGAAAACAGAATGGTTGGTTTGGATTTGGGTAAGTGTTCATCGTTGGTCTTGAATGGGTCTTGAAAGACTTGCAGAGGTTAATCATTAGATGTTGATGGTTTGAGGATGCTTGCTGCTATTGCACACAAGTGTCATTGTTGTTTTTCCGTCTAAAAAGGGATTGCATGCCACCAGGTTGGACGCCGTTGACTTTGGGATCCGTTAATGGCCATTTGGAGACCGTAAAGTACCTGGTTGGTATGAAGGCAAATATCGAGGCGAAGGGCAAAGACGGTGGGTAGCAGCTGCAGTATTGCTAGCGTTTAGGCAGTATTTGCAGTGTTGGGTGGGTGATGGTCATTGTTGTTGGTAGCAGTAGTGATATTGGTATCAGTAATAGTTTTGAGCAGTGAGTACAAGGAGAAATAGTTGTATCAGCATTGAGTAGTGAATAGCAGGGACTGATATACTGTGCATTTGGTATTAGTAGAAGTAGTATTGTTAGTTTTTAAGAAATAAATTAGATGTTGGTTTAAGGATGGTTGTTCATATTGTATACAAGCGTCATTAATGTTGTTGCGTCTAAAATGGGATTGCATACCACCAGGTTGGACGCCGTTGACTTTGGGATCCGTTAATGGCCATTTGGAGACCGTAAAGTACCTGGTTGGTATGAAGGCAAACATCGAGGCGAAGGGCAAAGACGGTGGGTAGCAGCTGCAGTATTGCTAGCGTCGAGAGAGTATTTGCAGTGTTGGGTCGGTGATGGTCCTTGTTGTTGGCGGCAGTAGTGATATTGGTATCAGTAATAGTTATGAGAAGTTAGTACAAGGGGAAGTAGTTGTATCAGCATTGAGTAGTGAATAGCAGGGACTGATATACTGTGCATTTGGTATTAGTAGAAGTAGTATTGTTAGTTTTTAAGAAATAAATTAGGTGTTGGTTTAAGGATGGTTGTTCATATTGTATACAAGCGTCATTAATGTTGTTGCGTCTAAAATGGGATTGCATACCACCAGGTTGGACGCCGTTGACTTTGGGATCTTATAATGGCCATTTGGAGACCGTCAAGTACCTGGTTGGTATAAAGGCAAACATCGAGGCGAATGACAATAACGGTGGGTAGCAGCTGCAGTATTGCTAGCGTTTAGGCAGTAGATGCAGTGTTGGGTCGGTGATGGTCCTTGTTGTTGGCGGCAGTAGTGATATTGGTATCAGTAATAGTTATGAGAAGTTAGTACAAGGGGAAGTAGTTGTATCAGCATTGAGTAGTGAATAGCAGGGACTGATATACTGTGCATTTGGTATTAGTAGAAGTAGTATTGTTAGTTTTTAAGAAATAAATTAGGTGTTGGTTTAAGGATGGTTGTTCATATTGTATACAAGCGTCATTAATGTTGTTGCGTCTAAAATGGGATTGCATACCACCAGGTTGGACGCCGTTGACTTTGGGATCTTATAATGGCCATTTGGAGACCGTCAAGTACCTGGTTGGTATAAAGGCAAACATCGAGGCGAATGACAATAACGGTGGGTAGCAGCTGCAGTATTGCTAGCGTTTAGGCAGTAGATGCAGAGTTGGGTGGGTGATGGTGATTGTCGTTGGCAGCAGTAGTGATATTGGTATCAGTAATAGTTTTGAGTAGTGAGTACAAGGGGAAGTAGTTGTATCAGCATTGAGTAGTGAGTAGCAGGGACTGGTAAACTGAGCATTGATATTAGTAAAGGTAGTAATATTAGTTTTTCAAGAATTAATGAGATGTTGGTTTGAGGATGGTTGTTGATATCGCACACAAGCGTCATTGTTGTTGTTGCGTCTAAAATGGGATCGCATACCACCAGGTGATACGCCGTTGACTTTGGGATCTTATAATGGCCATTTGGAGACCGTCAAGTACCTGGTTGGTATGAAGGCAAACATCGAGGCGAAGGGCAAAGACGATGGGTAGCAGCTGCAGTATTGCTAGCGTCGAGAGAGTATTTGCAGTGTTGGGTCGGTGATGGTCCTTGTTGTTGGCGGCAGTAGTGATATTGGTATCAGTAATAGTTATGAGAAGTGAGTACAAGGGGAAATGGTTGTATCAGCATTGAGTAGTGAATAGCAGGGATTGGTAAAACTAAGTATTGATATTAGTGAAGGTCGTAATATTAGTTTTTCAATAATTAATGAGATGTTGGTTTGAGGATGGTTGTTGATATCGCACACAAGCGTCATTGTTGTTGTTGCGTCTAAAATGGGATCGCATACCACCAGGTGATACGCCGTTGACTTTGGGATCTTATAATGGTCATTTGGAGACCGTCAAGTACCTGGTTGGTATGAAGGCAAACATCGAGGCGAATGACAATAACGGTGGGTAGCAGCTGCAGTATTGCTAGCGTTTAGGCAGTAGATGCAGAGTTGGGTGGGTGATGGTGATTGTCGTTGGCAGCAGTAGTGATATTGGTATCAGTAATAGTTTTGAGTAGTGAGTAACAGAAATAGTAGTAGATGTAGTAGATGTAGTTGTAGCAGAAGTACACAATATTATTACGGGTTGCTAGTAGGTCGTTTGAGTGTTTTGTGGTTGGAATTTTCGATGATGTTGGGTTGTTGTTTTGGCTTGTTAATTGTGGTTGATACTGCTGTTGTTTCGCCACGCACTCTTGAGTTTGATTTTTGCCCTAGGCACAACCGCATTGTACTGGGCTAACGAGCAAGGTCATAACGATATCGTTCATTTTCTCCGCAATGATGAAAAGATTCAGAAAATTCGTGATGAGGTTGAGAAGAAGGCCAGGCAAGAAGCTAAGGAGGTGGAGAGGAGACGCAGAGAAGCTAAGCAGAAGTTAAGACAAGAAGCTGAAGAGGTGGAGAGGAGACGCAGAGAAGCTGAGAAGAAGGCAAAGCAAGAGGCCGAGGAGGTGGAGAGGAGACGCAAAGAAGCTGAGGAAAAAGCCAGGCAAGAAGTTTGATAAGACGGAAAAGAGCTTTCGTTTATGTTACTTTATTTTTGTGACACGCTCTCAATCACATACACATGTCTGGATATAATATATATATATATATATATATATATATATATATATTATATAATTATGTGTGTGTGTGCGTGTGTGTGTGTGTGTGTAAATGACCACATCCTTGTTCGTTAGACAAGAGGAATTGAAATGCGCACAGAAGAAGGTAGGCCCGAATAGAACGATCTAAGGCGTAGAAGAAGCCGTTTCATAAGCACATTATTTTTCTCAAAACCACACAAACACAAACACACACACGAGCACTATCTTTCTCAATATCCTTCTCCTAATGTATCTGAGCTCTACAAAGTTATTTATATTTGAATCATCGTATTTGTTCTGTTTAGACGCACACCCGCATAACTTTTGCAAACACATATTTACGTATACATATCAATCTACCCTGGGTAGTAAATCTCCTATCATTAATAATCAAACGATGTAACGCCAGCATCCAGTGCCAGCAGTAGCTAACTAACATGACGTAAGCGAGTAGAGATTTTGTGTCGAATACAAATATTACATCATATATATATATATATATATATATATATATATATATTTAAATATATAAATTTTGATCGAGACTCCCACATTTACTCATAAATAACACAGCATTGCATTAATAATATTTTCCCGAATTAAAAAGACTCATTAGGTTCCTTTGTTTGTTTTGTGCTACTTGGTATTTGTATCGTTTAGATAGAATCTAGTTCAGGCATTCAACTTGCATCCTTTGCTGAAGAATTTATGTCATATCTTCGTTGTGAGAAGCAACAGGTAGCTATATACACCCAAATCTTGGCATGCCTTCCACTGATGAATTATTTTTTCCTTCTCAAGCTCCGAGTCGTATCCAAACTTTCCGAGTTGTCGCAATTAAACAATACCGTGAACGAGTTGATACAAGAAAACAGGTTGGGTGAATACTATCCGAAAATTTTCGTCATTAATATCTACAATTTTAGAAATCTAAGTTACCATCGGACTATGGATGTGGGGAAAGTCTACAATGTTATGGCAGCTCCAAACAAGTCTCTTGCCTCGCAATTAAAAAATTTGAAATTTGCGAAGGATTCTGAGGCAAAGAAGACTTGCAAGAAAGAAATATCTAGACTGATGAAGGAACGGACCACAATTTATATGGAGAACAATAAAAAGGTTTTGGCGGTTGTTTGTGTGTTGCTTGTAAATGCATTCAAACTTGCATTGTTTCTAGGCTTCTGCATCCCTCGTAGCCTTGGACAAATCTATTGGTGATCTAAAGGCACTGAAGGAAAAAGATGCCAAAATAGAGAGGAGTCTTGCAACAGTACACAGTTCAGTAATGGCAAACGTTAAAGGCATAGAGAAAATTTGCAGTAGCTTAGCTCCTGATTTAAAGAACGTGTCCCCGATCACAGAGCTGCAAAAAACATGTGAATGCAGTTTTGAGTCCTCTAAAAAGGCATGGTCGGACGTTTGGAATGCCCGAAATCAAGAGCAAAATCTGTATCAGGTACGTGTACGTGTATGCAAAACTTCCTGAAAAGGGTTTAGACCTGAGCTACCCAAGTTTTCAGGAGATAACATGGTGCTTAGAGGGGAAAGGCTCCTCTACGCCACTTCAGTGCCGACCCGCAGCTGAGAAGGTTGCTGACAAAAGGTACATTGGAGCGTAGCCTTTGTAATCTGGGAACACGCCTAATTTTACTCTGGATTGATAATTAGCAAAGTATTTTCCTGCGCCATTGAATCGCTTAGAAGGGATCTGAATTCCTTTCTCGGAGCAATTCTAAGGGAAGCCAACCAAATGCATGCTAAGATTTCTTTGGCATTACAAGAGTTCCAAAACTCGTGCGTCAGTGGGCTCCGTAGTTTGCGTGATTCAAAGAATCAGATCCAATGTCTTCAGCAGCACATTGCAAATTTCAGAAAGGCGGAAGAAGGGTCGAAAAGATATGAGGATTCAATTCGTTTGTTTCGTAAAAAGAGGAAGGAGTTAAGAGGCAAAATCGAAGATCTTCAGGTTAGGAAAATTTTTTCTTTGCTGTCGTTCTGCCGATGATGCATCTAAGGACTTACACAAAAACAATTCTTTCGCTCGCCAGGACAAGTCTCTAGAGAGCTTGGATTTCAATGATGATGGCATAGATGACAGAGTACAGGAACTTAAAGGACAAATGAAAAAGATGCAAAAGAATCCAGAGCTGCTTCGTGCGCGGTCTCAGCTGTTTCGAATGTCAAAACATTTGCCAGAATTGTTATACAAGTATCCCGACATGAACCCTTTGACCGGAACGACAGCCAACGGAATAGAAATTAGATCTTTACTTCACTATGAGAACCTGCAGCCGCTTAAGGGCAGCCATTCAAAGAGAAATCTCTATGTTGCCACCACTGCCTCAATGATGCCGGTTGCAAGCGCTGCTGATGATGATGCTGCTAACGAAGAGGCCAAGGTTGCTAAGCCTAAGAGCGAACTTCGCTCGATCATTAGAAAATGTCTCGCCAATAAGAAAAGTCAAATGGATGTGATCCGTGTGTGCAAGGCGCAGGGACATTCAAATACCCAGATCATCAAGATTCTTCAGCAGGAAAGGTGGGGGCGCAATGAGACAGAGCTCAATGAGAGAAAGGGGCTAAAAAGTGAAGACTCCTCACAAACCAAAGTGGTGCTCAAGCAGTTCCATGCCAGCGGTGAAAAGCTCAAGCAGCTACGACGCGCGTGTCACGTGATGGCGTCAATGAATCACCACAACATCGTACCGTTGACTGGAATCTGCAAGGATGAAGATTCGTGGTACATACAAATCCCTTTTTACAAAAGTGACTTTCAAAGCTGGATCAAAAGAGAACAGAAGGCTGTCTTGGACTCGAAACACAGCAGTCCAAATACGAAAAATGGGAAGACTCCTAGAGAAGTGTATCATCAAAAATGCATCAGGATGTTAAAAGGGGTACTGGAAGGACTACAGTTTCTACACCATGCTGGTGTTGTGCACCGTGATCTCAAACCTGCTAACATCTTGATCGGACCTCCGGTTGGCTCCTGCAAGAGCAACGCGGAGGAAAAAGTGACCGTAGATGATCCTGAGTATGCGGTGATTGCAGACTTTGATACTTGCAAAGTGAAGAAAAATGACGAATTATCGTTAGGTAATACTACCACGAAGGTGTACGGAACTCATGGATTCATTGACCCACAAGTGTTAGCAGGAAAGTTGCCGCCGTCGCCAAGCTCTGATATGTACTCATTTGCGATTACAATGGGCTATGCTCTTTCGGGAAGAATGCTTTTGACTGTGAAGGATGTTCAGAGAACTCGTTCGGAAAAACTGATCACGCCCGATCAGGCCCAAATCTTGGTTGCTCTCCTAAAGCCTATTAAAGCTTCATCAGGGAGTCGCAGTCCACACAACGATGCACGGAGGCCGTCTGCTGCTCAGATACTCACGCACAAGGTCTTCAGTGACGCAGGGGTTGAGCCGACACGCACATGTTCATCTACCTTCACCCAGCACAGCCTATCTGAAGGCATCATGTGCTCGAACGCTAATGGACTTCCTCATTTCACTTGCCATGAAGGTTCTCATTGTTAGAAAATGAAATGCTCCAGTCATGCTAATGAATCCTTACGTTCTGATCAGCTTTCAATCACTTTGTCCGGGCATTCTCAAATGACAGCGAGACCTATAAGCTGGTCGAGCGTAACGGCTTTGTAGGGTGCGCCAAAGTGCAATTTACAATCCAATGTTCGTCACATAGTGTGAAAAGTGTGTACGTATACAGGTGTCCTCTGTCATATGGAAAGGACAAAAGGTGCAACAGTCAGCCTTTCACAGGTAATTTCCTTTGAGTTGCTGGCTGGTGTCAGCATTGGGATAGTGAAAAATAAAAAGGTACACGTTTAAATCACAATCTAACTCAGATCTGGAGGTGGCCCTTCATACGACTCCTGAAGTCTTTCAGATATATGTGAACACGAAGAAAAAACTAGCAGAAATGAAATTGACAAAGAAATTAGAGAAGAACTACAAAGATGAGCTTGCTGCGGAGTTGGAGGTAATAAAGACCTTACCTCTATCTTTTAGTCGAATCTGAATGATTTTGAATTATTTGGCATTATAGAAATTCAAGAGGCTTGATAAAAAGAAGCGGGAGGTGTACCAAGCTCGCCTTCACATCGAGACGCACATTCTCTTTAGCTTCGGAGGTCTAGATATGTCCATTTTAAAGATACCAAATTGGCCCCTTTAAAAATACCAATCGACCTTGCTTGTTTAACGAATTCTCAACTGCCCACTTTCTAGGGGACAAGACAAAATCAGTGGATCATCCGGACTATTGGGGTGTCGAGGCTTTAGATTCATGTCCACGATGCAAGGTTCTAGACTTTTAACGAAACACTTTTGTCTCCCGCGTTGATCTCACTTAGCAGCGTTGAATACTCCAGAAAAAATAAAACATTTATTTATGCAGGTTGGGTTCATGGGCTTCACGGGTTGTTTTGCTCTCAAGTGTGACAATTGTGGTTGTGGTTTCTGCGCTTGGGACTTGGTTGATTGTGGTGAAGACGCTCATGAACATGTGAGAGAATGTGCCAACAACAAAAATAGTGGAGGTTACTTTGGAACAGAAGAACAATATCGTGCTGCCAAGCATGGAAGAATTACGAGGAAGCTCCGAAGCTATTTGAATTCAAGAAGCAACATCGCTCATGAGGTGGTCGCAGAATGTAAAGTGGGTCTGCAAAAGCTGGGATTCGAGCACATTCTAAGAGAATACTCAGGTGTTATTCTCTTCTCGTAGTGTTCGATTGTGTCTCAGCATTCTAAGAATGTTTTCGTTTTGCATTCATTACACAGGAAATGGGCACAGTCTCAACAATGACACAAGGTGAACCGAATCCTGCTGGTTTGCGCATTCGAGCAACAAAATGTTTTTGAAACTGCAGACATGCTAGCATGGTTCATTGCACGTCTTTACACACACACACACACACACACACACACACACACATGTGCCATGAACTAGACACTGTGGCCTTTGGTGAAACATCATTTGTTACAGGTATGATGATGAGATTGGGCTTGCCCTCCTTCAAGAAGAAGCTGACTCCCTCCTGTAGTTCGGTCAACCTGTGGTGCAATGATCTTTGAGTGCCGACAGATGTGAGCGAATGCAACACTGTTGGCACGAGCGGTGCGCGACAAATTGTTTAAAATTGGCATGTGCCTGTTGACTGATTTCATCATACACTGTGGTGAGTTTGCTAACAATGCTAATGGCAGAATGTGTGGCAGTGCAAGCATGCCAATGGGGCAAGATGTAGCGCAAGTGCACCCATTCTTACATGATGACAGTTGCGCTGCACCGGCCAAGCGTCCATCCACAAATTGCGACGTGCAGTTGGCTTCATAGATGTGCACAGCTAGCATAGAGCAGTCTGCAGATAAGTCGTTTCATGATTATTTTCTCAATCTGACCATGCATCAGCGCAACAATCGTGTCCAACAACAAATGCATCATTTTCTCCTGTCAGTTGACTTCAAATGAACAAGCAAATCACAATGCGCATGCCCAATGAGTAAGCACTTCGGCGTTGCACAGGGCCACACTAGCGTGGCTGCTGACATCATCAGGACTCGTCAATCTGCAAGCGCGTCTCAATCAAGATTTGCCCACTTAGCGCAGCACATCGTCCAGCCAGCTGATCTGCATTGATCTTCTTAGCTTCAGCATGCATTCTTCCTACACTCTGATGTTCTCTCCGTGAACAAAAGGAGGGCCATCCATTGCGACAGCAAAACGCCATCTCACTGCCCAGTCGCATGGAGGGAGCGAATCATGAAGCGATGCGTCTCACGGGCATGCAAGCAGCAATCGATGTGCACTTCGCGCCATTGCCTTCATCAATTGTGGTCGGTCATGACCACCAAGCGTGTGCTTGCATTTGTGATGTAGTTTAGTTTTAGCAGTAGTGTGTTAGATCATGCTGGGGGGACAAAATAAGTTAGTAAGTTTAGCATTTTGGCCCCGCTTGGGCCAGTACGAAAGTAGTTAGTAAGTTTTGGCATTTTGGCCCCGCTTGGGCCAGTGCGACATGGAAAAAGTTGGGTTGCAAAAGGGAACTTTGCAGCACAAGTCAGCGAAATGATGTTGGGAAAAAAATGTTGTTTTTTCAATCTGAAAATAGCGTGATGTGATGTGTTCAACTGAGCTAGTTGAAGCAAAGTGAAACGCACGCGCAAAAGTCAAAAGACCCGCGTGCGAGCGGCAAAGTTAAAAGACCCGCGTGCGAGCGGTAATGTCCTCTTGGGAGCTTGTTTTGGCATGCATGCTCAAGCTCCTCACAATGTATTTTCATCATCAGGGTTTTAGTGTTTTGTTTTCAATGAGCATTGATTGCATTGACGTGCAATGCAAGCATCAGCCAGCAGCGCATCTGTTGGCTAATCACATCAATGGGCACACGTTTTCATTCATCACACTTTCATCGTGCCACCATGGCCAAAAAAAATCCATGGAAACACTCGGTACTGTGTCTAGCTAGCTCTAGAGCTAGCTAGCTAGGCGATGTGTTCACGGTGAACAGTGACCCCTAGACCCTTGCTAGCCCTGCTAGCCCAGCTGCCCCAGCTAGCCCAGACTAATGGATACCCCTCGTTCTCGATCTGTGCTCGTCCGCGCAGCATGCTGGCATGCGTCGTCTCAATGAATGTGCTGCAGCAGTGATCGCTAGATCGATGAGCGCGCGCTTGCAACGAGAATGCCATTTCTAACCAGCTAGATTTTCTAACAATGAAATCAGATGTGCAATGACAAAGCAAGAAGTCACATGTTTGATGGACAGTTTGTGTGCCCATCACAGCCATGCTAGGATGATAACGCACCTACCTAGCTACAACCGCACATGGTCTCTTGGCCTGTTTTGCTGCAGCATTCATGCACTGCTAAATTTAGGAACTTGCCTTCATTGTGCTAGTGTGATGCGACGCCACAGGCCACAGTTGCGCACAGCACGCTAGCAGCATTGTGCGCATTGTCTAGATTGTATGCGAAACTCCACACATGAAGCACTGCAGCGTTCAATGCTATGCCACACATCACAACCAACATGGACAATGACAGGCAAAGCCCTACAACATGAAAATTATAGTCAATCTTGATCAAGAAATCTTTAGGTCTTTGCGAGTCAGAGAACAAAGACGCGCTCATGTCTCATCACTGTAGAACAGTTTCAAGGGGCGTTAATCCTAGCTTCACCCCCTTACTTTTTCAACTGGTTCTTCATCGCTTCGAGCTCCTGGGTACACGCATCAATGCGTAAGCGTAATTCTTCATGTGTGGTCTAGCAGCGTGTGATGGTTGGGTTCATGTTTTCACGAGCAGTGGCATATGTGGATGTGTGTGTGTGTGTGCGCGCGCGCGCGCGCGCGTGTGTGTGTGTGTGTGTGGAGATTCGTAGTTAATTACTACCGAATCCACAGCCTTGCTGCTTACGAGTGTGCCTTCCACAGGGCGTGAGGCCATACCCATTTGCTTTTAAAAACATACATATAAATAAATAAATAAATAAACATATATATATGTATATCTGTATATAAATATGTAGAGTATGATTCCGATCGCAAACACACGCATACACACACACATACACACACAGAGAGAGAGAGAGAGAGAGAGAGAGAGAGAGGGATATTAGTAAGGGCGGGGGGGGGGGGGGGGGGTT
>ADNK01002880.1:0-55017 GCA_000320545.1 Bigelowiella natans CCMP2755 | reverse complement strand
AAGTTTAGTCCGAGCCCATGGCGTGGGAATGAGGAAATTGTTCGAATGCCACTCGACCGCTCAAGCTCCAAAGAAATGCCCACGCCTAGTTGTCTTGATGTTGTGTCAAGCCACACAGCCAGGTTTTCGTGCTCCCAAATGGTGGGATTGCAGGAACAACGTGTTTGCACATTGACTAGTTTTGCGCTGCCGTGTTGAGCAAGATGAGGTGCATCATCACCTGCAGAAACACTGAAATGATGGTCTGCTAAATCATGCATCACTGACTTCTTCTCTCCTCGGTCAGTTAGTGGACAGAGGAGATGAAAGAATTCGATGAGGTCAAGCAAGCCAACAATGAGAGCATTGGAATGCAAACAATTCAAAAAACTTGCACATCACGTCTGGATCAAACCTGCAATGCGCGCACATTTTTGTTGACAACTTTTGATCTGGGGCACTTTGCGCAACGCGAAGAGGGGAGATGGAAGCGGGGGGACCCATGAATTGATGTGGCTGGGACATTTTTGCGTTCTCGTAGACAGTTTGGCTGTCTCTCTCCCCTCCCCCCCCTTCCCCCTCTACTTGATCATGTATTGAAAGCACATAGCAGATAAAACAATCTCCCCTCCTCTTCTTCCTCCTCCTCCTCCTCCCCCTCCTTCGTATCATCCCCCCTCCCAGGCGCTATCATCAACCTGCTCTCTGAGTCGTACACGTCGCGGGACAAAGTGGCCCTCATCCCCTTCTACGCCAACAAAGCGGAGGTAACCCGACCAATCCAGAGAGAGAGAGAATGCATCTTCATCTTCCCAGGAGCAGAGTGCCGAAAGAAAAAGAAACGCACACAAATAGACACAAATGAAAGCAAATTAATAAAAGGAGGCCACTACCACACTGGCGTTTTGTTGCGCCACGGCGCCGCGTACGAAGGAGAAATACCCCGTCCTGATGACTTACTATTGCTGCTGCTCTGCTGCTGCTGCTGCTGCTGCTGCTGCTGCTGCTCTTTGAATTTCTATTTAGGTGCTCCTCCCCCCTTCCAAGTCGGTAGCCATGGCCACGAATCGTCTCGAAACACTTCCGTAAGCATACTTCCCACCACATGCCACCCTTCCCCGAACTCAAACCTTTTCGTTTTTTTCCATCCGAACAGGTGCGGCGGAGGGTCTCCCCTCGCCCACGCCTTGGAAGTTGCGATGCGGACGGGGCTGAACGCTATGAGCTCAGGTGGTTGGTTATTTAGGAAACGGCGGAGAGAGAAGGGGGGGGAGGGGGGGGGGGGCGGCATCTTGTATTCCGATGCAAGATCGCTATTGTCGTCATTGGGCAGATAATCCCGGTTTTTGTTTTTTTAAATTTACTACTACAAATCACCACCAAATGCTCTCAGTAGGGTTTTGATTATGTCTGTCTGTATGTGTGTGTGTGTGTGTGTGTGTGTGTGTGTGCGTGATGCGTGCGTTTGCCCATGTGTGTAGGCGACACCAGCCGAGTGATGGTGGTCTGTGTAACGGACGGGAGAGCCAATGTGCCCCTGGGCGTTTCGAACGGTAGTAGCATTATACATATATATATATATATATATATATATATAAAGACATATATGAGAGAATGCACTTTACGTATTCCTCGTATCGTCGGTGAAAGGATTGTGGCAATATATCGATGCGCGGCTGATTTTTTTAGGAAGTTGATAAGGAAAACAAATGAACAGATATTCACCCAATCCAATCCCGCCCCCTTTCCCTCCCAATACTTGTCCTGGTTATTGATCGCAGAGGACCCTGAATATATCGGGGAGGATCCAAAGAAACCTACGAAAGACGAGCTCAATGAGGAGGTGCTGGAGATGGCCAAACAGGTTCGAAAATCAGTGTATCTATGCGTTTTATCGCCCTAAAAACATGTGCGAAAACACCACCGCAATTTTGTATGTAGCCGCTCTCTTGTGTACGTCTCCTCCCCCCCATTACTTCCCTCTCTCTCTCTCTCTCTCTCTCTCTCTCTCTCTCTTTCTCTCATTTTCTCTTTCTTTCTCGTTCTTTCTCGTGCATCATGCTGTTCTCTCTCTGTTGGATACAGGTTGGGGCGCTGGGCATGCAGCTGCTAGTAATCGACTCGGAGAATCAATTCGTCTCGACAGGTAGGTTTCCTTGCTCCTCATCGATCGCGCGACATTGCGCGGCATGTTAAGGGCGGATGGCTGTTACAGATCTCCCACAGCATCGTGTATTCTGAACTCGTTATTTCCCATCAGGAATCACGAAGAAAATAGCGGAGGCGGCGCAGGGGAAATACTATTATCTGCCAAACGCGAATGAGAACACCATTGCAGCTTCCGTGTCGGATGCCCTAGCGGATGCGAAGAACTCATAAGAGAAACAAATTAAGGACTTTTCCCAACGTTGCGTGGGCGATTTCATAGACCTTTCCAGCTTTCTTATACACATACAACCTATATATATATATATATATATATATGTACAACGTAAGGTCCTGAATTGTTACATTATGCACTTTGGTCGTGAATACTATTATCATGCGGAATGTCTTAGTTGCAGCTTTGAATGTTTATTATTCAGATGGCCACATGCATTGCACAATGCTAGAATGCCATACAATTATATGCAGCGCGTAGCTGTAGCAGCATGTGTGGCATAATAGCTAGATAGCGCAGAATCGCAATAAATCTTGAAATCTAGACTAGTCTAGAAATCTTGCTGTGCGCGATGTTAGCATATGAAGCAACAAATGCGCGCACTTATACTAGTCTAGTAGTGCATGTAGTTTGGTCATGCTAGCATGTACAACCATGCGACACGCGCTAACACATCCTAGCGATGATCTGTGACATGCTAGCATGTGTCCATAGCTTGCTAGCTATAATGCTTAGTCAAGCATTGTACAAGAACAACGAGGGCGGGTCGAGCGTCGCAGGCGTGTACGTGATGTGTTCTCGCCATGATTCTAGCATTAGTAGTGGAGACCAAACAATGTCTATAGTCCAACAGATTCGCCATTAGCGCTGTAGCCGCTGCTAGCTAGCTTGGCTGAATTGCACAGTTACATGAAGATGATTATTGAACATATTTAATTTGATTCATTTCACCCGTCTCACATTATTAGTGTGTGTTAGCTGTGTTTTGTTCTGACGACGTCGACATACAACACTAGATCGATTGAAGACTGATGCTTGCTAGCTTGTGCAACCGCATTCCATCTAGCTGTTTACAGTAGTCTAGGTAGTTGCATTCATGGAAAGCTAATTCAATGATCGTCACATTAATATATGCGAGCCAACAGGATATGCACATGATGCTAGAATGCAACAATGCTAGAATGTATGACGTGTAATGGATTTCATCAAGTGGCTGGGTCAAGACGGAGGCCGCGTTCTAAATCATGGCGCACGAAGATGGGGAAACTGAAGCAATCGTGCACACATAGCTAGATCGACACGCTAGCACGCTAGGCACACCTAGACATCTAGACATGACATCACGCCGGCTCGTGATGGGTTCTAGTTACTCCTTCGTGTTGATCTGAATGGGGAAATCTGGGTCAATCCATTCCAACTCACCGTTTGAAAGGGCGTCATCCAATCGCTCTCCCACATCTACCCCCGTCATCATGACGGCAAGCTTGTCCTTGCATGGCCGCCAAATGATGGAGAGGCTTTTGTTTTCGGAACACAAGGTCTGCCAATCGTACATGGGGTAATGAACGACAGTGTGGCAACCGTCGAGATCTACATCGGAATATCCCCCAGATATGTTCGTAACAAGGTGTAACCGTTTTCCAAACACCTCGACCAGATCGGGCAATTTAGTTTTGGGTTCAGCCGATCTTTTTCGATTGGATATGGCCTTGCGAATCAGCGCCGGAGACTCGTAGTCTTCCTGGAGAAATAACAAGTCTCCAATGTAATTTCCGGCGTCATTTTCAGTAGGGAGCTCACCCGTCGTACCCATCTCGGATTTCACCCTGACATTAAGCGGAATCGTTCCGATGTCAGGTTTTATAAACTTCAAAATCCACTGGGAGAGAATGTCGTTCGTTGTTAAATACTCGGGGTCACTGGAGCTCCTTTCACTTTCCCCTTCCTTGTATGCTACTTTCTGTGCTGCAATCCAACTCTCATTGACTGCAAACGCACGCATATCTACGTGCTTTTTCCCAGTGAATAGGGTGATAATATTTTCCCAGACTATGTTAAAGACAAACTTCCATTGGAAGTTATACTCTGGAAGTCCAAATGACTGCTTGATTGTGTTTTCAATTTTCATATAGCGGCTGGGATTTAGTGCTGTTATGTCAGAATCTTGACCAAACATATTCCAAATTTTGTAGAATGTCGCTCCATCACCTGAAGCAAGTACTATATCAGGGCTGTTATAACTTGGAACTATAAGTGAATGCACTTACCCATAATGTGACACATTGACGCTACGACAGCAAATCGTTGAGGATTCTCCGAATCTCTTACTATACTCAATTTGAATCGTGGACAATTAGTCCCTACTGTTTTAGCCGCTAGGGGCACGCACATGCTCGACACAGCTTCTGGAAGTTTGGAATGAGGCATATCTACACTTATCTGCACATCACTGCTGTCATATATATGGAAAATATCTTTCATGTCATGTTCTTCTGCATTCGGTGCTTCGCTGCCAAGGTCGCTTGATGATTCGTCATGGTACGCCAGAACAAGTTCGCGGTTGTAGTACGCAAGTCTGGATCTTAACCATGGGTTTTCCTTCACGATAGCTCGTAACCTATTCTGTAAATATTCTGTAGGTAATTTCCCCGGCTCTGCATCGCTTCCCCCACTAATTTGGAAGAAGGTCACGTAGGTCATTCCAGGGATGACGTGCCTATGAATCCAGTTCTGTTCACGACGGAGGAGATTGATCTTCTTCATTCCTTCGAGTTCCTTGTCACCCAGGCGGCGATCGAGGTCGCATGCGTCACTTGCACTGCCCAGATAACGGCGCGTTGTGACTAATAGAGAGTTTTTACGCTGATTCGAACGAAGGGCAGCGGACGCCATTCGGGCCGCCATTCGGGCCGCCATCTCCATCTAGAAGGCGTAGAACTCCAGGTAGATCTATGAAGAGAAGCTATAACTGGAACTACGTCGTAGACCTACATACACTACGACTCGTATCCCAAAACGCTGGAGAAGGTATAACGTCCTGTAACTGTAAATGCCTTGAGGAAGCTGCGCCTGCAAGGGATTTTCGCCGCAACGACACGATTTACTTTCTGTCGCTGCGGGAACTTTTTCCTACATGGGTTTATCTTGGGAATACTTCCAGAAAGCCTTGTCGTCGTTGTACAAGAGAGGAGAAAAGACCTTTCGGAGGAAGGAAGAAGATCTTCCCAACCTACGATCGAACGAACTACCAGAATAGATGTCCGATCGAGGGAGGGAGCCATCGATTCATGTAATGTTGCTTACTAGAACCCTTTACCGAATCACCCTCCCCACCGTCCTACCGCCTATTTGAGTGTTTGTGTGTTTGGCAGAAGAAGCTTCTATTTTCGATCATAATGCTGCTGAGAGTTGCATCAGCAACACCGTGCATTGCGTCGAAGAAGGCATCCAGCTCGCTAATGCGGAAGCTAAAGAGCAGGTCCGACGAAACTTTTTACAATCGCATTGGTTGATATTGGAGAAAAAGTTGTGAGAAAACGAAAAGAAAATCCCGTCCAAATCCCTTGCCCTCCCCCCCCAAACCAAGTTTCTACTCAAAACAGGAAGCTTCATAGAGCGCTGGGAGCTCCGCGAGCTATAAGGTGTGTTTAGACCGTCCATCGATCGGAAGAGACGAATTTCATTTTTCGTCCGCGAGTTGATCATTGCAATATTTTTAATTCAACCAAAAAGCAGCGAGTCAGGCAGCTTGAAAGGGTTAACTGCTTTCGTCACCGGATCCACAGATGGTTACTTCCTAATGTACAAACGTATCTCTGACTTCACAATACAATGCAATGATGCTTCCTAACGATTAGACGACTATCGTGGAAAATCTTTCGTCGTTTACCAATGAGCGTGTGTTTGTGTGTGGTGTGCGCTTACACGTCGGAATCCCCCCCCCACAACCCCCCCAAACAACCAACGAAGGAATTGGCCAGCATACCGCGACAAGGTCATTGACTATTTCTTCTATTAAGCTATGTGTAATACTCGATACCTCCGGGCGGCAATGATCTGAATGCTGGTTCGTGGCTGTGCGATGTTTTCTGTTGTGACAGATTAGCAAAGGAAGGGTGCAACGTGATTATCCACGGTCGTAGTAAAGAGCGCTTGCAAAAGGTTGTCAAAAGTAGAGCAAAGAGGATGCGGTTAGGTTAGGGAGGGGGGGGGGGGGGGGGGAGGAGGGTGTAAGTTGGATCTATCCTCCCTTAAAACGCATACCATTTGACAAATGAAGCTACTTCAAAGCCTTTCTGAAGTTTTAATTGTTTATTGTTTACCTCCCCCCCCCCATTTCTTTCTATCTTGTTAAATAATCAGAGCATAGACTTCATCAAAAGTCGCTCTGGAAACGAGAGAGTTCAAGGATACATTGCTGACTTCGAAAGCTTAGATCAAGTACTAGCTATCAAAGCTTTGTGGTTGGGGGAGGGAGATGGGTGCAACGAGAATGACTTAGCAACCTCATGAAACGAAAACAAAATGTACATACAAACCATCTTGTGATAATATCTTGTGATATTTTATTTGGGGATCGGAGTTACGGATATAGCAAAAATCACTGAATACGTCAAAAGGAGTTAAGCCCTGCGGACTTGCCGTAGAGGAAATCGTCATACACAATTTTTTCCTAGAGTATCAAAGAGTAGCGCATTCTCGATAACGACGACGAGCACTGAACAACTCAAAAATTTGCAAACTTATTGATAAAGGTTCGGCGCCTCGCCGATGAGGTAAAGAAGGACTGTAAGCAAATTGATCTTCTCATCAACAACGCAGGCGTTTTCAACCCAAAAAATCGCAAGTAATCGCTATCTTAACATTTACGTTTGAGAATGTGTGCATATCACTGCCATCACACCACACACGCACACGCACACGCACACATACATACAAACACATTAGCGTATTATGATTACTTTTACTTTTTAATAAGAACATGCGATGGCTACGAGACAACCTGGCAGGTTCTCTTCCCCCCTTCCCCCCTCTAGATGTACACACATAATACGAAATAATTATATTTTGTGTGTGTGTGTGTGTGTGTGTGTGTGTGTGTGTCTTTCAGCGTTTAGTAATCCTATTCTCATCGTCATCATCATCATTATCGTCATCATCATCATCATTGTCATCATCATCATCGCCGTTGCCGTAACCATAATCTCTGCTAGGTGAATGTCCTCGCGCCATTTCTCCTGACCTCCAAGCTCATACCTTGTGTGGAAAAATCCGAGGTACGACGACGACGACGACGATGATGATGATGATGATGACAACTAGTTTGAAGAGGGGGGGGGGGGGAGAGAGAGAGAGAGAGAGAGAGAGGACGATGAAATACGAGAGGGAGCTAAAATACAGCATCTAGTATATCGGCCATAGTGTTGGGAAAGTCGGTTTTTTGTTGGATGCGTTCAGCCCCTCCCCCTCCCCTCCCCTTTTAAAAGCACTGACGGTTCTGCAATACTAACTACTTACCACCCCTCCTCCCCGTAGATGCGTCGTGTTATCATGGTATCATCGATCTCACAGTCGTCCTCTCTCGACTTCAGTAATCTGCAACAGGAAAAAGGTGATGGTAGTAGTAGCACATTAGCAGCAATCGCATAAATACGAGGGGAACAACAACATCATCAACAATAACAACAACAACAACAACATCAACAATGGCATCGACGACGACGACGACAAACCTTCGTGAATAGGGAAGTGATATGCCACGTTGTTCTTTGCTGTTTATAGGCTACAGCGCTCACAATGCGTACTCAATTTCCAAGTTGGCGGTGAGTCGTCATGTATGTGTATAGAATATATATATATATATATATATATATATATATGTGTGTGTGTGTGTGTGTACACTGTCGGTAAATTGCTCGTGTTAAGCTTTCATCTCTTTAAAGTATGTCGGGAAAACATCCTAAGATACCTCATTGTTACTCCCCAAGGATGCGATGATCGCCTATGAGCTCGCTGAGCGATTGGAGTCGAAGGGAATAACCGTAAACACGCTCGATCCCGGTGAATACTTCGGACATCTATCGAGGGGGGGGGGGGGGGAGGCAGGAACGGAGTTGAAACACTGTCCGATAGCACGTGACATTTGTCTTCTTCATCACATTGCTACATGTTGCAACCACACCTGCTGGTGCTACTGCTGCTACTGCTGCTGTATGATTCAGGAACGGTCAACACGAAGATGCTACTGGAGGGATGGGGTAGGATTTTCGCTTGTTACATGAAATTGCGCTTTATTACGTGCGGAATTTATCATGTATGGAGTCGCCCAGTGTGCGCGCTGGCGTGTAGCAGGCTGCATATGATCAACAAAGATGGGAAGAGGAGCATATCCGAGGGGAGTGCTGACTTTCTGTGCCTCAGCTGCAAAGTGTTTTGTGTGTGAGCGCATGCGTGGCGTCCGTGTACATATCTTTATGTCCCCCGCTTGCTCGTGGTTGGCAATACCACAAGTTTCTATTCTTGCGTTTTTTATCTTCCACTCCAATCTCTGAAGGTGCATGTGGCATATCCATCGAAGATGCGAATGACCAGGTCTCAGCGTGTGCTCGTGTGCAGACGTATGTGTGTATGTGTGTGTGTGTGTGTGTGTGTGTGTGTGTGAGAGAGAGAGAGAGAGAGAGAGAGAGAAGCTATTACAGCATCATATCGAAGAGGGGGTTGATAACGAGAAATGGGCGATCAACATGGTGTGAAGTGGATCTCTGTTCATTCTTTCACCTCTTCGAATTTGTTGAAATGCCAATAGTTTTGGCTTGCGACCAGCGGTGATGTGGAAGGCGTAACCGGAAAATACTACGTTTATCGGTATCTTATCAACGCACAAATCAATCAATCCGTGCATGGATTAGTTCGTCAACTGCACACGCCTTCATTTTGGCGACATATAAGCTTATTCGCCCTCTCAGAAATGCATATCTACTGGTGTCTATTCAGGAATGAGAGACGATCAAACAGCTTCGCTTACGACAAGGTTAGTATTGGTATGAAGTCGATGATGCGTGACCTTGGAGACAGATCTGACGGTCAATTGTGCAACCCTATAGACGTATTATTCACACTTGCCAGCTTATTATTGCCCACCCCCCCCCCCTTCCACCACACATAGCCAATAACGGTCATCTTATACCATACGAACAGGAAAACCGTAGAAAATTGTGGGAGCATTTGTGTGACGCTACCGGAGCGACATACTGATTGTAAGCCAGGATTCATTTCGACCCATGCAATGCCATCTTAAATTCGAGATACAAATAATATATATATATATAAATATATTATATATATATATATATATATATATATATATATAAAATATATTTATATTTATTTTTTGCGTAATGAACGCACGGTTATGTGTTTTTAAATTATAAACGAGATAAGTACCATGAAACTGGTTTATATTTAAAACCTCTTTATGTAAGTGATAGACATGCATATGTAAGCATGATTCGGCCATCTAGCCATAGCGACTGTCATTAAGATTTGGGCAACAGAGACGTGCGATTAACTGATACTTGGTGTTACGCTAAGTTTTATGTGTCCTCCATTGCACGACAATAACAGTTGCTCCTTGCGCGTTGCTGCTACATCATAATGCTAAAATGGCAGATAAATGAGGATGACGGCATGACCATTGAACAAATTTGATGTTATTTGCATTGATTCGTTACATTCGTCTTGCAATGGCAAGCTATATGGCGTTACAAATTCGGCATGCACGGCTTCATGCAAGTTTATATTTCATGCGCTACATGTCTTAATAACAGATGCCCGAACTTATTCAGTGTATGAAAATGTGCCATTACCGACTAACAACGTGTATACACCGACTGCTTATTGCTATCATGTACGCACGGCAGTAGTCTCTATTATATCTAGTAACAATTCTGATCTCCTAGCTCTCAACGACACGCACACTCTCGACAGTTCTCTGAGTAGTATGCAATGCACGCGGCTTTTGTCAACGATAACTGGGACGGAAAGGTGTTCTATACATTTTGATATGCTGTAGCTCTTCTGACTGTTTATACATGGTTGAAGCAGCTACCATATGCACCTCGATGCAAAGTAGATTAATTAAGTTGATTGATTATAATTCTGTACAATAGTTGTCGTCCCACGTGTTTCTCATACATCTGTTGCACACAGGGTGAACGCTATTAACGGAATGACACATCTGCATGTTCCTCGGTACATCTTATTCGATTCCAGTGGAGTTTTAGCATCTCCGAGTCATTCCACTCAATCTTTAGACCATCTACATGAACGGCCCTAATCCTCAACCCGGTCCTAACTCCTTCAGCTCTCAATGTCTTTGCATCAATTTGAAGAACTCCACGAACAAGTCGAATTTTGGCCACATCAATCCTAAACATGATGTCGCTGTAAAACCCACTGTGCACATCCTCGGCATCCGTAGGAACTGGCTCTGCATCATAGCAGCAGCAGCAGCAGCAGCAACATATGACGGCAAAGCACGGAAAGAACATTATAGAGTCCAGAAAGATGATTTGCATGATGCGAATTACGAAGTCTTGGACAAACGACAGGAATGTCGCTGATATCCATGGTGTTGCAGAGCTTCTCATTTTCCAAAAGAGCACCACGAGGATGAACCAGCATCCAAGCGCAACGATGTAGGCAAAGACTGTTGCGAAAAAGTCTTTCCACACCCAATCGTGGTTTGAAATTTTGTCCATATCCGCATCCCTGACAAAGTTGCAGCAGAGGCAGTTCATCTGCTGCGTTCCAACTGCTTGCTCGTCGGAAAAAAGAGTTTTCTTCGATGAAGATTCCACGTTGTCATGCATTGTTCTTCGCTTCTTTAACTCATTTTGTGACATGAGAGCTGCATTCGATTTGGGCCAAATGCCTGTCGATGCCATTCCAGGCAACGATTCGGATGTCAAAGTCACAGAATAGCCTCCGCTGTTTCTATCGGCCTGGTTTAATTGGCTAATCTCGCCACCGTTATCTTTTTCCTTCGCCTTGCTGACAACCTGATTGCTTTTGCTGTCTTCCTTGTTACAGTGGCTTCCATTCTCGGCGCCCTTTTTCTGGTCCTTGTTCTCCTCCTCGTCCTCCTCCCCCTCTTCAACCTCGAAGTCGTCCAGCTCTAGCTCGCCGCAGAGGAAGCCCAGGATGAGGGTGAGGTAGTTGCAGAATCCGCTCGTGTTCTCAGAGCCCGATATCTTAATCCGCAGCCGCTTCGGAATCACCCGTCTCTGCAAGGTGTCAAGGGTGGCAGGTATTGGGTAGGCAAGTACGAACGCTACCACCGCTGCGGAGAAGGTCGCATCCAACAGAGGAAGCTGCTGCTCCTGATCCAGCATCAGCGCGCACACGGTGAGTCCATTAAACATCATGATCATCAATGTCATCAGCCTTTTCGTCGAGGTCATGTAGTCCCCAGGATGGCGTACGAATATAGAAAACCAAGGGTGGCGGCGCCGGAGCCCCCACTGGGAAAGCCGCTTGCACGTGCGGCTATTTCTACCCTTCGAGAGCCGCAGGAAACGCATCTTATTTTGCTGCTTCCAGAAGTTGTCCGACGACTTCACCCCGTGCGCTGCGGCCAGCTTGTAGTCGTACAAGATGGTGCAACATGTTACAAATGCGAATCCGGCCATCACGAAGGAGAGGATAACCATGACGGGATTTCGCCAGGAAAATGCCGCAATGGTGATGTCTTCCTCCGAAAAGGTATTGAGGCTGACTCGGACCTCAGCCTTTGTATTGAATGCCGTGAGGTGATCGCTCTCACACTCAACCCGTGCTGCGCCTTCCGATCTCTTCCGCACCCCGTTAATCTTCCACTTCGCCTCGCTTTTCGACCAGTACCGGCAGGTGTAGTTGTGCGAGGAAGAGGGACTGGGGCCCGTGGAGGAAAGCAGTCCGCCATTCGAGGCAGAGCTCAGGGCCGAAGCAATCTTGCTGGAATTTACAGGAATATGCAGCACAAATGGGGACGGCGCTTGCGAAATTTTGGTTCGATTTTGATACACTTCCACAATTACCAGCCCAGATGCGGCCGTGGCCTCAAGTGGGTAGAGTGCGTCCACTGTATGGGTAACAGCGATTCGTAATGGAACATCTCGCTGTGGCAATGTCAACGCCCCGGGGATGATCAACGACGCGCCCGAAGTCGTCGTGAGATTTGAGGCATTTGCACTGGTTGCAGGCTTCAGCTGTGTTGAAAACTGAATCGTATCAGCCGTCACGTCGGTTCTTTCCTCCCCTGACACCGCGGTTTGTAGGATTAGCGAACTGAGGCCATTCAGCACCGTTTCCGCTGCATTTGTGATCTCCACCCTGTCCTCGTCGGTGAAATCGACTGCGTCCAGGCGGTTGGCAACGAACACGTTGTCGAGAGCGCCTATGGATGCCTGGGCAAGCTCGAGAGCATCTGCATCGGTGAGAGACGAGGTCGACACTGTTTCTGCGCCGTCATCCCCAAAGGACCCTGATGCAGCAGCAGCCCTCGATTCCGCTCTTCCTACGATGTCGCTGATCTTGGACACAGCACTCTTCCTCACATTGGCCTGGAGTTCTTGCGCAGCCCCGAAATCGGTGGCTGCCTCGATGAGTTGAGCCGCATCTACACTTTCCAATTTGTCCACCTGGATGATGTCCAGAAGCTGCGCCCTCGAGGCGCGGATCTCTTGCGTGGAGTTCACCACATTTGACTTCAGGTCTTTCGCGGTGTCGAGAACGAGCAGCTTGAAGCTCTGCGTGTCCCCCTGGCTCAAAGATACGTTGATGCGGCTCAGGCTTTCAGAGAGCGACTTTTCCTCGTTGGAGACCCACACACGGAATTCAAAGTAAGAAGATGACTTCAGACTATCTTCAATCTGCGCAGTTATGCTGACACTTTCATTACTTACGCCCCCCCCCGTGCTGGGCCCCCCCGACTCCGGCGCCGGGAGAAATGTGGAGTACGAATTGAGGTCTTGCAGGCCACTTACTGACACGCGTGTCGCGCGGCCCGATAGTTTGGTCTCCATGAAAAAGGCGTAGCGAAGAGGCAGATCTTCATCAACCCATCCAACGCATTTTAGGAAGAACTTATCCTTGAGCGCGATCCCCGCCGTCGGGGTCGAGAAGCAAGTTCCTAATCGTAACAATTCCATTGGAATGAAGAGAAATATACACAGTCATGGTTTGGAGTCAATAGAACAAAAAAACCCCCCCTCTCAACACCCCTAGAAAACGCGCAAATTTGCGACGGTTACTATGACAACCGTGTTGTGCTGATTGCATCGGTATATATGTACGAATATAGACGACGCAAAGTACACAGCTACACATAAAAACGTAAGGAGCACATGATCACGCGCGCGCGCGCACACACACACACACACACACACACACACACACACACGTTTACCTAAGCTTGGAGGGGAATTCACTACGACAAACGTAGTAGCAGAGCCAACCAGCCCACGACGACTTGCCCCCGATATCGTAAAGGAATACTGCACGCCTGGAGACAGACTCCCTGCGGAAAGAGCGAGAGAGGGAGAATTAGGTTCCGACCGTAGCACATCGGAACTTGAGAGATCCAAATTCTGGCTGGGCTCTACACTCCAGGTAAGATCCAAATCTTGGATTGCGTAGTTCTCCGAGGAGGCTTTGAGGCGAAGGATGCTGCCCGCATCGAATTTTGAGCCCGGCACGTTGCTCTTCAGCTTCATCGTAGGGATGGGCACGTTTTGTGTCACGATCTTCTGTGAGAACGTCCTGAAGCGCTGGCTGCCAGTCGTACTGGCCGGCTGGCCGAACACCGTGAGCTTTACGATGTATGTGGAGTTGTCTTGGAGAGAGGAGGAGGCGATAGAGATTCGTCGATGCCTCGCCGACGGTGTTTCCTGCAAAGGCGCGGTGGTTTCATTGGGGTGGGTGAGACTCCAGTTGTAACGAAGAGGAAAAGAATTGTTGGACGGATCGTATGAAGGACTGCCGTCGAAGCTCAGAAGGGTGCTCGCTCCTTCCAAAACAGGGACCTTCCTTGAATCGCCCCCTGAAATTCTAGCGAATATAGGAGCGTCCTCCACGACCACGATATACGTGCTAGTCAGCTGCCCGAGCAGCACTCCATTTGCGCTATACGACTGCGCCAAGAGGCTGAACCCGTAGACGTGGCCGGATTTTAGCGAGTTCTCGGCCAGGGTGAGGTAGAAGCTATTTCGGTCACGAATGGCCACTGCGTGATCTGACAGCTGGGACGAGTAGCCGCTCTGAGACGGGGAAAGCAACGGAGAGCCCCGAAAGAGCTGCGTCCACGTACCCCTATTAATAAATCGGAGGGAGGAGGAATCTTCGGCGCCGCAGGGAGGGCTAACACGGGTGCGAATCACAAGCTGCTGCTCTCTTTTTGTGCGAATAACGGCCTGGCTGAACGACTGCACCCTGGGTATGGCGACCAGAAGCCTCTCGACTACAAAGTAGCTGGTATCCGCGGCCCCCAGCCAATTCGTGACTGTGAGGCTGAAGTTATTGAGCCCGCCATCCAAATCAGCGATCGAGGGAAAATCAAGCGCTGAGGAGTTTCGGTTCGCGGCAGCGAGGCTCCTGAGTCTCTGCGCGACAGAGGAAGATGTCGTCGGCAAAGGCACGTACCCCCAGTCAAAGGAGAACTGCTTCCCAGCCCTTCCCAAGCTCTGGCTCGCGTCCAGAGTAAGGTTATCACACTCTGCCACCTTGCTAGGCCCGGTCAGAATAGCGGTGACGGGGGTAGGCTTGGCTGGGGCGAGAATCGAGAGGCGAGTGGCTGGAGAGGGTAACGTGCGAGTGCTGTCGTAGATCGCACGTCCCAGCACCGTGATGTTGGTTCCCACCTCAGCCTCGAAGCGCGCCCCTAGTTGGATTTCGAGCTCTGTGCCCGTGCGCCATTTGCAGGTGAGGGATTTGTTGGCAGTCCCGCTCCCAAAGAGATCCCGCACAGAGACGAAGGGGGAGGAGGAGGAGGAGACGAGGTTCCGGCAGTGGACCCCGCCCTCCGGCCTGTCCGTCTTCCAAGAAAAGCCCACGACAATGCTCCTGACAGCGTCCCCGAACTGCGCCTGAAGAGGTATTGGTGCTTGAACTGACGATGTAGGGCTTTGCGAGGGTAGCCTCGTCGCCGGGCTGCGAGATGGTGATGAGGTTTGAGGCGCCATCGATGGCAGTCGTGTCTCAGGAGAGCGAGTCAGTGGGGTTAAGCTCGGAGCATTCGTTGGGGTGGTGGTTGGAGTTGCGGAAGGAGTGCCGGTGGGGGTGCTGCTGGGCGCTGCTGACGTTGGACTGGCAGAGGGGCTTGATGTCACCGGGCAGGGCTCAGAAATCATTAAATCGTGAGTTCCTTGACGGGGAAAGATGAGAGAGAGAGAGAGAGAGAGAGAGAGAGAGAAAGAGAGAGAGAAAGAGAAATAGAGCTGAGACATTATCGAACAAAGTGACGACCTAAATTTAATTAATGCAAATATTTGCCAATTTTTTTTCGTTACCCATAAACGATGTGGCATTAGTCGGTAGGCCGTCAAAGTTTTATTTTTTAATTTTCCTTTAAAAAATTAAAAATGCAACAAGCTGCGCATACCTTTTAATGCCGTCCCAAATGTTCCGTTTGTGCTCCCGGTGATGTAAACCGGGCCTGTGATGGAAGAGAAGGAGGATTATTGAAGGAGAGCACTTATATTTATTTTTGTGCATTTATACCTATTCCCGCCACGTCCTTCGCAGAGGTTACTGTGCCATTTTCTCCCCATTGCACCGTCGTGCGGGTGTCAAACGTATCGATGTCCACTGTGAGCAAAAAGGCATCCTTGAGTCCAGTTATATTCTGTCCAGGAAGGCTGCCTGTTTTTGAAATCAATTTAAGCTTTTCAACCGAATTGTAGCTGAATGAGGGACCAAAAATGCGCTGGCTGACACACACACACACACACACACACACACACACAGACTCGCGCACACACCTGTGGTATCTCCCGCCACATAGAGGACCCTTAAATCCGTTTGTACGATTCCAAAAATTTGGGTTTCCTTCTCGCGACTACCAAAACGTCTTAGCAAGCTGACCTCACCGTCATCTTGAACAAACGCAGCCACGAACCCGTCTTTCTTGCCTACAAACGACGAGGAGGTTGAGATACGTCGAAGAGGTCGCTCTGCCCATCGCGCAAAGTGCATTTTTCGAAAGCGGCGGCGGCGGCATTCACTGAGTACCTATCTTCGGTTGCCCAAGCAAAGGTTCATGTGTCGTTGACCCTGCAATATAGCCTAACTGATCTCGCAAGGCGATTGCGTAGCCTCGTGTCTCACCAACGATTGGGGATCCTAATGTCTTCCGATATCTCTCAGCCAGGTTAGCAGTATCGCACCTGATTTTCATTTTCCAGCGTATAATCGTGTGCTGATGCGTGTATTTCAAGGAAAAATGGATGGATATGATCGGTGCGCGCACTGGCCGTATGGAGAAAATGAATTCAACGAAGTGTCAGCTCTTCACCTTATGATAAATGCGTCGAATGCATTAGTTCCTGGATTGAAGGTGTACCCAGTAATATACAGTGCATCAGCGGCCTTGTTTATCGCCATTGCCGTTGGAGTAGTGTCACCAGATAAACCTTAGAATCAGTATCACAGCTGTCGCTCACCGCCAACACCTTTTGCATTTTCATAAATGCGCCGACAAAAGTTGGGCTAGCAGTGACGAAGGAAAGGAGATTCCCAACATAAGTTTCACACAACATAGAAAGTTGGCAACGCTCCCTTATTATCTTCCTAGATCTATTTAGTTGTCACCGAATTGCTCCAATAGAACGATTTCCCCGTTATCTGGTAGTGAATGAAGATAGGGGCAATTGCACCAAGAAACAAATACAAAAATGGAAATAAGAAATATCAGCCAACACTTGAAAGGGACTTCATGGGTGCCACCAAACCAACCTCTATCAACTTTGCTGATAAATACATGCTGCCCCGTGCCTTTCTGTTAAAGGAAGATTTACACAAAACCATTGTGAGTTTATTGTTTTTGCACTGAACTATCTAATTTAGGCTGTTCAAAAAAAACCCAATACAAGATAAACGTATGCGTGTACGTACGCGTGTAGCAGCGCAAACGTGTACGCGCAGACACATTTCATGCTACCATTGGTCTTCCCCTGATCGGCCCCTTAGTCCATCCAAACACGTATATATGGCGCGGGTCTGGATCTCTGCAAGTAGCTCCTACTGCCGCGCTCTCCTCGTTAGGAGATCCAAACTGAGTCACCTGAAAGTTATGATGAGAAATTAGTTGGGTTCATAATAGGGTTCAATGGTTACAGCAAATTCCGGCGATAATTCTCACCCAAGCAGGATTGAGATCTGTGTCATATCTCTGGACAAAACAATCCTTACGGCCTTCTAGAACCTGGCCTAACCTCCCATCTGTTTGGCCCACAAGGTAAGCGTTGCCCTCGAGATCAGCTGCAACCCCCATTCCGGTCGTAGTTGCTCCAGCGACACCGAGAGCCTTCGTCCTGTATATACATCCATACACACACACACACACACACACACACATATATATATATATATGTGTGTGTGTGTGTGTGTGTGTGTGTGTGTTTGTGTGTGTTATCAGCAACATTTAAATCTCCAAAAGAATTGCAATACTCTCGTTTTAAAAAAATATATATGAAGAAGTACGTAACGACGATACCGTTGATTTCCACTATAATCTTTTCTGAATATCAAAGCATCTTGCTTTCCTGTTGCGGTGGTTCCAATGACAGACGTCCCATTAGAGAGAGATGACGCTATAAAATACCAAGAGGGATGGTACTCTATGTCAACACCCTCCATCGAATTTCCGGGTTGCCCAAACAGAGTCGTACGACGACAATAGACCCTGAAACACACCAATGTTACACACATTAACGAGCTGGCGAGTCAGTACTCCTTACCCGTCAGCGTGTTGCGGTGTCGCAGCAAAGAAGACCAAAAGACTCAGAATCATTTGCGAAACCCCTCGGAACTCACACGTTGCGGCGGGGGCAGACTGTTAATGCTAAAGTGCTAGAGGCATCGTCGCCATGGGGAGGAGGGAGTTATCAGGTCGTTCGCCTGACGGTTTGTCGACATAGCCGGCGTACCAGTGTATCTAGAATATAGGCGGTAAAAGCGTGAGCGACAATAACAAAATTGCAAATCGATAAATCGAGCTAAATTTGGAGCGCCTTAGGGAGCCTTTCCAAAATCGGAAAAACTACCACTCTTCGCAGGTTTCTATCCTGCGACAACTGTGTCCTGCGATGGCCGAAAGTCGTATTGAGTGCACGCCCGAGGACTTCGGGAGCAGAAAGGGAAAAAGCTTTTTCGGGACTAGAAAGGGCGAACTGAAGTGTGTGGCTTCAGTAAAAAAATAAGTTGATGTTATCGGGTGTATAAGGCTAATATCGCGTTCAAATTGAACCCTAATTTTGTCCAGATTCCATATTGAACTCAACGAATGTTGGTCGAACAAGTACCTTAATATGTCCTAAAATATTGTCAATCTTCCATTGTTGAGGCCTGGGATTTTGAAATTTTGACGCTCAGGAAAATGCCATCGGTTTCGGACCTGCGTCAAGGAAAATATATGAAATATTTTTAGTATTCACTACTCGTAGAATCTCTGGACTTCTCCGTCCCACAACCCAACGCGAGCATGAGGAAGCTGCGTATGCGGAAAAAACGGTGAGCGCTCTCGAGATACAATGCAAAATGGGCATGGGGAGGATTTTGACGAACGTCATGGCCGCTGAAAGGCTGGAATCTTGCATAACCTTTGCTGTCTCGTAGGGAGCGCGTTGGGGATTTCGTAGTAGCTTCGAATGGCGTTCGCCAGGCATTTGGGAGCTATATCAGGTTGAGCACAGCCTCGAAGCTCACAGAAATCACGATATTTTATGAACTTTCAATTATTTCGCTAGTCGCTGCCTCGTCGTCCTATATCGGGAAACGAGCGTACAGTTCGAATGACGGGTCGCTTTGAGAAAAGTGCATGTTTTCAACAGCGACGCTATTGAAGCCGGGGAGGAGGGAGAGAAATCCCCGTGGAAGGTATGGCTGCCTCCTTGCTATATCTGCGTCAGATTTATCCAAACGAAGCCTAACCCAAATTCCCCTAATAATAGGCACTCCTGGCAAACGGGCCTGTCGAAGGGTTCGCTCAAGGTGCAAAACGCGAAAAAATAATAACATGAAGAGTGGCATTTCATAAAGGAAAACTGCTGCTCGGGGCACCATTATAAATATAAATGTTTATCAATTATAGTCGACGGCAAAGGAAAGCTTATCCCCACCATTGCGAATAGAGGTGTGAATCTTCTTACTTTGAATTATACCTCGCTGTCGTTGCTCTTTAATTTGTTTTAAATTCCACACACCATTTTCGCGACACTACCCTTACCTGCCATTCCCATAATCAACATACAGGCATTGAACTGGGACAGAGCGCGAAAAATGTCAAATTCGGACTCACAGTATGCTCCACAGACTCACCTTCTTTTAGTAGAAAGGGGGCAGGATTTGGGCAGCTTGCGCATTGTATAAACTATATTGCTGAAGAAGCGACATCGTCCTGTGCAGTGTTGTTTAAATAGCATGTAGCTCACCGTGTCTCAAGGTTCACTTCGGCGTTGTTAAATGTAAACAATTTTGCTGATATTTGGATTCCTTAGATCAGAGTGCTGGAACCATTCCCACCCATCCTTTCACATCAAAGCATTGCCTATGCAATGGAGTCCCTAGCGCATGGTAAAGACGTGCAGCATGTCAAGAATAAGGTAGTATTTGTTTTGTGCTTCGACCCCCCCCCCTCCTCGTCTTGTCCCACTCTATGCATATTTATATATATATATATATATATATATATATATTTTATATATTACTCACTCTTGTGTACTTGTTGTATCCTTATCTGTGCTTTCAGCTGTTTCATGACGATGCACTTAGTATAGGAGCCTTAATCAAGCTATGGCATCAGTCTAATGGCATGCAAGTGCCCCCTACCTATGCGAATGAGGTGATGAGGTTATGCGATTAAGAAGAGGGCGGGACAACAAGAGAATTGAAAGCTGCTCTCTTCTGACCTGTCCTCTTAAAAACTATACTTGCACCCAGGATATCGGAGTTCTTTCAGACGTCGCAAAACAAAGGGCTCAGCTTCGATGGAGGTAGCATTGCCAGAACACAATGAGTCACCATTTTCCTCTATCGTTTCTTCCAATAAATTCACTAATTTCGAACAGTGCTGCCTCGATGCCGTCCCCCCTCCACTTTCACCACCTCTTCCTCGTCCTCCCCGCTACATTGCTTTTGTTCCTATTTAATTTTTGTTGGTGTATGCGATGCCACTTATTCAAGATCTTCCGTCTCTTGTCACCATATATCCCTTGTGTTTTTGATAATCTACAGAGACGACCTTCCAGTAGCTTTTGTCTTGGAGGAGATTGACCCGGGTACGTTGTTTCTTCTCTCTTTCTCTCTCTCTCTCTCTCTCTCTCTCTCTCTCTCTTATTTTCTCTTTTCGAGAAATTGGCACAAATTCATAACTGCATCATCAATAATTACCCTCCTAATTTTATGCTAAATTCTCAAGGAAAAACAGCTATTTCCGCGGACTGCATAGGTTTGGATATTTCGACGCATTTACACACTGAGTCTTATTTACTCCCGGCGCTGATGGAAGGATGAATGTAACAGGCCAGAGATTTGCAAATGGCGATGAGTTTGCAAGGCGTTTCACCGATATGTCAGTCCAAACAGAAATCTTACACTAGAAAAAGATAAATGACAACAAAAGAAGACATTGATGCAAGTGAGACCGAATCAAAGAAAGGAGCGGGGAGGGAAAGACGGGGGGTGGTTGCCTTGGTCATATTCGTGATTACGTTCCTTTCCCATTTCCGTATCTTATGGTGTTTGCACGGCTTCTACTATTTTGTTGATCTAAAGAGGGGTGAGAGCCACGCTGGGCATGCAGCTTCGGTCAAATGAAAAATGGATGCGGAAGGATCAGGTAAAAGCATTAGTAATATCGCATCTTCTTGAATTAGTTTGCATCCTCCTCTGGAAGTATCCTCTTCTCGGAGTCGGAGTATTACCCGTTGCAGCTAACATGTCGTGATGAGCGAGGGGGAGGCACGATGAATATTCCTTTTGTGCTGCATTTCTGCTTTTATTAACAGATTGAGGCGATAATGAGAGCGCAGAAGCTCAGCCCACAACTCGAGGTGACAGATCCTTCATAGAAACACATTGGATTTCTCCTTGTTCAAGACTAGTTTAGTCTAACCAGTAGCCACCCTCCCCGTCGATTTTCCGATGTCTTCGCTGCTGATACTTTTTAATCTCGTCATCGAATGTTCTGTTTTGTCTGCGTAGATATGCGTTGGGTATACTACGGCGAGGCTCTTACGGTTCTTTACCTGAATGCAGAGAGAGAGTTCTATGATTTGTGCTTCATGGCATTTTAGTAGTCAAATATGGAACCGAAGATAACCTCCTATCGAGGTAGAGAAAGAACTCATCCAACACTCATCTAGCACAATACCTTTTGAAATGATATAGGGTAGCAATTCGTCGGTACAGAGCCGGGCAGGGAAGTGATGAGGCCGGAGGCTGTTCGCTGCACCGACTCATACGTGGTCATATCCCTCTCCCTAATGCCTCAAGAGTTGTGAAGGAAGAAAATGGCGAGTTAGGGGAGGGAGAGGCGCTACCAAACCATGCGAAAAAGCGTCACTCATATCAGCAAAGGCAGAGATCGCGATCGGAGCACAAGACAAAACAAAACGGTCATCAAAACAAACCTCCGAGCGCACGCTAGTGCATTTAGTACATGTAAAGAAATGAATAAATATAATGTATTACATGGATGTAAATCTATAAATGTATATGTTTAAGTGTGTGTGGGTGGGTGTGTTGGTTTTAGTTTGTTGTTCAGCCTCTTCCCTAACGAGTCCCCTCCTATTCATACGTGCTGTATATCATTCAATCGTAGAAGCCACAAGCAAGAAAGGGAGCGTAGACAAGCCATCCCCACTGCCCAACTCACGAGGACGAAATGCACATCAAGATCTGGGCGGGTCACCCTCTCTCTGCGTAGGGGTATTGAGCGTCGATCCCAGCCTCTTGCCTCATCTAGAGAGAAATGAAGAAAATGAACTTGTGGATGAGGAAGAAGAGCCTGGATTCGACCATGAGGAAAAGCCTGATCAAGGAGTAACAGAAATCGGCTCTATTACCCATCGCAGCTTCCACCGTCGTCGCAATAGCGGACACGATTCGACGCTATTCAGCCGCGCAACAAAGGCTGCACTGCAGCTGCGGTATCCAGCATTGCTGATGCAAAGGTGCATACGACGGGGTCTCTGTTTATCCGGGCCTCAGTCCCTTGTCGAGGTAGTTACTTGTGCGGGATACGCGATAAGCATCAGGCTATTTTATCATTGTGATGGCCGATCATCAAGCCTCTTCTTCTGAGGGGCGCAATAGAATCGGGGGAGGCTATGTTTAGATTTTGCGAAAGTTGCTTGGTGCGTGTGGATCACAATATGCAACCTCTCGCATCTCTAATGGCAATGACGCAAATTCCCTACTACTTCTGTCCAATGTGTTAACTGTAACAAGGCGATAGAGGTGCTAGCTCGAGCTGGAAACCGCCACAGTACTCAAAACCCCGGAACGCCCGATGCGAAGCAGTCTGGTGAGATTTGACTTCGAATCGCCAGATGAACGAGAGAAATCAGACCGTCACTGTTTTTGGTTTTCTAGGAACTTTCGTTTTCGCGTGGAGGCTATTCGTCGCAGCTCTGGAAGACGTCGGCCCATTCCGAAAGGCCACGCGGACCATGGTGGGGCTTGACGATCTCCTCGCAATATCTCTAATTGCTATGGTCGACTCTCGTTTCGTGTTACCCGAACCCCTACTGCATGCCTGCAAGAACACAGCTCTGGCCTTACAGGCTAACGATGAGCCAGGTAGTGGTGTGGGGTGGGGCCGGGGGGTTGGTGGTTTTGCGGTGCGTGTGCAAATTTCCCAATGAATGAACGCCCTATGAAGAAACAATTAAATAGCTTTCGAAAGCCAATAGATCATATCTGTACTGTACGGTATGAGAATTATTTTCCTAGAATCGCACTGGCCATGGAGGGGATTTAGAGCGGATAGCAGCGAGAAGCTTCTGGAAAATATTTGCTCCGGATTTGAGGGAGGATTAAGGCCTAGTGGAAATAGAGAGGAGAAGGCAAATGCTGGTCGTTCTACTAAGAACAGTGCCGGCACTCACGATGATCCCAAGGAGCATGAGATGTATCTCCGGAATAGCATCCGTGCAGCAATCATGCTAATGCCCCTCAACGCCGGTGAGCAAAACCTCCTTTTGCGCTACCTCAGCATGCTGAGCCCGGCCGAAAGGACCAACGGAAAGAGGGGGAAGAACAAAAAGGTGAAAGGAGCCAGCAATTGTCAAACCAAGACGATGTTGAAGGGAGGGAGGAACCTGATGCCTCTCAAAGCCTATTCTGAAGATGATACGCACGAGGACAAGGCGGTTGGCGATGTGGATTTGCACCAGGTGTCCGTTGCTGAAGATCGAGCGCGACTTTGTGCATTTGATCATCAGTTTCATAGCAATATGCTATTGTTCCTCCAAGCGTCGCTGCCGTATCCTCCGAGAGAGGCCTCTCAGGTAGAAGAATCAGCAAGTTATAGTGTTAGATTTCGAGTTTTATAATCTCTCGCAAACCTAAATTTCTAGACGATTGGCGGAGAGCGATGATAACGTTTTCATTCAAACACATTGCACCACAAAGAACCACGCAGACTTAAACTGTTGCGACTATCAGCATTCCCTGCGAGCGCTCTCCGGCCTCGTGTGGCGACTCAGTTCCGGTGTCAATGCGCGAACATCGAGAAGGGACGGTGGGCCCCGTCAGGAGCTGTTCCGAATCATGCAGTTTATGGGCAAGGACACGTCTGAGGACGAGGATGGGGAAGGCGACGGTGATAATGCTGGGGAGGGGAAAACAGAAAAGCGAGAAAGCGCCAACATTGGTAATGATGGCATTTCCGTCACAGCTAGGAAGCACCAGAAGCAAAAGGAAAATGGAATTGTAACGGAGGAGATCATTGAGGAAGGAAAGGAGGAGACCAGCGTTGGGAGTCAAAATGACACGTTAGTGCCTGACATTAATACGTCGCAGGAGCCTAGGACGTCTACCAACCTCGGTACATTAAGACCAGCCAGAGATGGAGTGATTGAATATGTTTCACGTGTTGGTTGAGTTTGCGTTGTTATATTCGTTCTCGTTCCCATTCTTATCGTGACACTAGTCTCTTTGGTAAAACCAAGTTGTATATATGAATGAGTATACGATATCTGTGCGTGTGCGGAGTGTATATCTATGCCTGTATTGTATGTGTGTGCTAGCATCTTATTTTTAAATCGTTTGATTTCTGGACAAAAAGGGGGAAAGCAGCGGGGAGACGAGGAGGCATCGTCGTTGCGCTGGCTCGGAAAACCTATCGAAGATGTCCTCACGTTATCAGGTCGCGAGGTGCGTCTTCTGCGGGTAATCGAAGCTATCCAAACACATCTTCGAGATACTGCCGCAACAACTCAAGCAACAATGGCTGGGATTACACCATTCACAAGATCATCTGTGACAAAGACGGTTAGAAAAACAGCAATGCTCGGATCTGAAGCCTTTGGGGGATCACAATCATCGCTAATGCCAAGGGAAATTGCAACTGCGACAACGCCGATAACTGCCGTCAAGAGCATAAACACCGTCGTAAAGAAAGAGGAATCACCAGGGGTGTTGCCTATCTGTGACGGAGATCTTGCAAAATACGGACGAAAGCCAACGCAATATGAGGCACGGGTAGATTCATAAATTATACTGTAATAGTCCTGATCATCGTGCGTCTGGTGTTGGTATGAATGGATGGGGGAGGAATTCAGATTCGCGACAAATTTTATGGGATCTCCACATTTTATGCATTCTCATTTTACCGATTCAGGTGGCTTTTCTTCAGCTATTTGGGGCCTCACACATCGTTGGTCTATCAAAAGAGAGCGATACAGACCACGCCGGAGGTGAGGGGGGGGATAAACGCACAATAAACGAACATTGTAGAAACAGTACAAGAGGGAAGCAGAAGGACACATACGCAAATCAAAAAAGACAACGGAAACAAAAAACCACGAATTCCAGTATTCGAAAGCGTCAAAGTCGCGATGTGGGCAGTACTAGCTCGTTCTCCCGGCCTCAAGATACTATCACATCCTCAAGAACATCATCATCATCATCATCATCATCATCATCATCATCGCCTTCATCAAGCTCCTACTCCGGAGCGTACATTGCTACTTTGTGCGGCGACAAGCAGGATCCATTCCTCGTGCAAACTGTGCTTTCGACAAGTTCCAACGAGGCTTCCGCGTCGCAAATTGTAGAAGATTCTTCCGTGAAATGCGCCGTGAGGAGGAAGGTCCTAGAAAAGCTCGAAACTGGTATTCGCGTCAATCCCGGGGCTCCTCCAGTTGGCTTCGCCTGGCGATGGGAGTTTGATCATCGGTGATTCATTGCATGCAGTTCAGCATGCAGCGCTGGCTGCTTCATGTATGGGCGAGGCATATGCAAGTAGCAGATTGTACGAAGCTATACACGCAAGGACAAACATAATCCTAATGATTCATATGTGTTTCAGGTATACTAGCAGAAGGGGGGGGAACGGAAAGCCACTCCCCAAGGCCATTTTAGTTCGGGTAGAAATTGATCGAGAGAGGAAACCAAAATCTAAGGCGAGAAGGAGTAATAGTAGCAGCGCCAGCGAGAAGACTCCAACCCTGTCGTTCTTTGCAAACGGGCTGAGGCTCTCGGCGTTCGACGCCAGCCGCGCCTTAGTACCGTGCGAAAAGCCGCTGGTTTTCAAGGAAATGCCGGAGCAGCTGGAGTCGTTGGTGAAAAAGGCGCTTTATGTCCGAGTAGAAGGAACAGCGGACACACAAAATAAAAAGGAAGAAAAAGGTTGTTCGCATGGGGATTCCATGGGAACTGGGGATAGCAAGCAGCAGCGCCAGCATGGTGATGAGGGTGATCAGGAAGGCGAAACTGGGAGTGAGGGCTTTGCCCTGCTTCAATCTCTCTCGGCTGCAGCGAGGAAGGAAAGGAAGATAGAGGAGGAGAGAAGGTTCTATAAAACGAATGAGCGAAGAGGGGAGAAAATATCCGAAGAAGCTAATATAAGATTGACTACATCTTTCACCTGCGTATAAATATTTCATTTTGCGTTATGTTTTCCACCTAGATATTATGTTCATTTTTTCCAAGAGAGTCACGATCAACAGAAAGTGTTTTGCATTTGATAGAAATCAGCAGCGATTTCATGCTGTGTACGACTGGCTGCGACTTGCCAAGAGGGCCGACAAGAAAAGTGCCAGCAGTAGCAATGGAAGCTATCGGAGCGAGTTAAGTCGCGAAGTCTGGAGAGATCTCTTTGTAAAATTCGTGACTCGAGAGGATGTGGAGAGCGGCGGCTCTAGCAGCAGCAGCAGCAACACTAGCAGTAGTTATGGAGATAGTACCATCGTCATCTCCCCTGTCGATTCTTCAGGGTTGAGAAGAGTAGGGTCAGTTCAGCAAATGACCGAAGGCGTCATGCTGCGCCTCCTCTTCATGCTGCAGGCGTTGTACCCGTTCAATGTTATCCGGTGTGGGGAACTCAGGTTTCGCTTACGTGGCACGTCATCGCCCACCTTCATGCATCTCCTCCGCTGCGTGCAGTTTTTAGCCTTTGGCACCTACGATGACGGCCAGTCCTTCGCCGCGACAGATAGCGCCCTTGTCCGCAGCAAGGCGATGGGAATAGATAGAGGCGGTGTGCGTGGTGAAGTATGCGAGCACGATGGTGAATGTGGCGACGGCGACAGCGGCTCGAGGAGTTCAGCAAGCCGATTGACGACAACAAGGCTCCGGCCACGTCCCTCCTTTCCATGCCCCGTTGTGAAGACGGCGCTGTGGGAACACCAGTGCAAAGCGGTGGGCGAAATCATGGCCGGTATCTCGGCGGGGAAGCGCGGCTTTGCAGATGCCAGTGCGGTGGGGGCGGGGAAAACGCTTACGGCGCTAGGCAGCATGTGCGAGATCAGTCGCCATCTCGAGGAGAGGCGCGTGGAACGGAAGGGATTTCTCGTCCTTGTCCCGACCAATCCTCTCATCAATGAGTGGGCGAATCAGGCCCTCATCCACACGCGCGGCTTCGACATCATATGCCAGAAGGCAAACGGACGTCTGGTGAGCAAAGGCGTCTCCTCCGCTGGAGTGGGGCCACCGATACGTAAGAGTGAGGGAAACGGGAGAAATGGGAAGAGGGTGGAGAGACCAACACAGCAGTGGGAATTATGAAGAGGTTATGAGAGCCAAGCAACTAAATGTTTGACGGCCTTGTGTGTTTTTGCAGGCTCGAGTCCTCGAGGGAAGGACGCTGTGCTGTCCTCGAGAAGCCTCGTAATCACGACGCTCTCACGGGCCCGCGACCATATCTTCTCCAAGCAAACAGGATGGGACTTTGTGGTTATTGACGAGTGTCTTTCGATACAAAACGACAGTGCACTCCACACTGGGGAAGCCTGGCGACAGGTAGAGCCATCTGCATCTCCAGGCTTTTTCGCGACGAATCCTCATCACCTCACTCTCAAAAATATCATCATATATATATATATATATATATTACAGGTTTCGGCGTCGCGATGCGGAGTGCTGCTGCTCTCAGCGACGTTCTTCCGGTCAAAGTTCTCGAAGTTGTTCTACATGGTTAGGATGCTGCGCTCGTCACTACCACGAACCCGAGCATACCTGCCATGCTTGCTCAGGGAGCACATCATCTGTCACGTGCCGGAGAATCGCCGCAAGTGGAAGATTCGCTACCGCGGGCTTCGGCTGGATGAGGACGATGCACGTGCGTACCGTGACATCTTGAAGACAAGTGCCCTTCAGGTTGGGAGGGACGCGCGTCTGATATTTTCCCGACTGAAGGCTTTCTTGCGCAAGCGGTTCGAGACACGGCTGCTCCCAGCCTCTATTTGTGCGGAGGTCAAAGCCTTGCAGGAGGAGGGGCGGAGGCCAATCGTCTTCGCGCTCACGAAGCTGGAGGAGGCTCGCTTTTTGAAACTCATTCCCAACGCGAGAAGCCTGGCGTCGCTACCCGGCCCTTCCTCGAAGCTGCGCAAGCAACAGAAAAGGAGGAAGACAACTGTTGGCCGTAGGAGGAGAGGGCAGGACGGAGATCGTGATGAAAAAGAAGATGATAATAGTTCCCAAGGCCCTCTTGTTGTGTCTGTGCTAGCTGCCTCCCACGGGCTGAATCTACAGGAAGAAGGCGACGCCATTATAATCCGGCCTCAACCCGGGGACATCATGGAACAAATCAAGGGGCGGATAGACCGGCCTGGCCAGGAAAGGAAGACTCTGATTCTCTCCCTTCTCTACGCTGCGAACACGCTCGAGGAGATCGAGGCGGCCAACATCCGACTTTGCGGTGCATTCTTCCGCCAGTTCCTCGATCCGTTGTCGCATCGCTTCCAGGAGCATGGGCTTGATGCTTCATTAGCAGCTGCAGCGTCTTTGGCACCGGGAGGCCATCATCGGGACGCGAAGACGTCCAAACTCGGGACACTGGGCAAAGCATTCCGCCGGCGGATGAACGCACTCGTCAGCAATAGCGCTGCCAGCAGCAGCTCCGCGTCGCCCGTAAACACAGCGGGAAAACAGCGGAAGAAGAGGAAGATTGGAACCGTCCTACCTGAAAATAATGACGACCGTGTTTACCGAGACGATGGGGCCTTCTCGGCTAGAGTGCCTAGAAGTGCCTCTCGTGCAGGCAGCAGATCTGACGCTCGCTCCTCTGGTATGTATGCGTTCCAGCTATGATTACGTGGGCATTATTCAAAATAATCAGAATACTGGCAGGAGAGTGCAGAGCATGCTTATGCTTATTCTCGTAGTTTTTTTTTTTTAATTCGATGCAACTAGAGTTTGGTAGTAAGGTAGGGAGGGCCACTGATTTTGCTTCTTCTTGGTGTGTTTCTATACCTAGAATGTCACGAGGAGGAAGGGAAGATGGTGGATGCAGCTTCCACCCAGCCGAAAAAGGCAAAGAAAAGAACGAAAAAGCCCTCGAAAAAATCTCCGAAGAAGAGGGCAAAGAGTGCATCGAGCAAGCTTTTGAGCTTGGCTAAGCTGACCGTTGGGGAGGACCATACTGGAAACCAACCGAGAATATCAACAAAGCTGTTATCAGCAGCTCTCAGCCACCTCTCCGAAAATGATGCAAGATTGGCTCGGGTTGGAATATATATATATATATATATATATATATATATATATAATATTTAATGATTTCATGCTGAGCAGCTCTTTAGCCCAATTAGTTATTATTACTACTTCCTACTCCTCTTCCTTTCTTGTTATACAACCCACTTCTCAGGTCATTCGACAAATCGGCCCTCCAACAAGTCTAATCCCACGACTTGGCTTGGATGCGTTTAAGTCGCTATGCCGAAGTATCGTCTACCAGCAGCTTTCCGTGAAGTCAGCCGCACGGATTTTTGCCAGACTTGTGGAGGCCTGCGGCGGGGAGTCGCATCTTAACCCAAGCTCCGTGAAGGGTCTCGGGATTGATGAGAACCATGAAAAAAGACTAGCAATAGGCCTTTCGCGGCCGAAGGTGAGCTATTTACTCGATCTCTCCGACAAATTTGGCGATGGAAGTCTGACCAATGAGAAGCTGCGTAAGATGAAGGATATTGAGGTCATGGAGGCGCTCTGCAAAGTTAAGGGCCTCGGCGAGTGGTAATGGAGAGGAAGCGAGCTGTTGTTAGAAAATTTGGACCGAAGCACGTCATCTTGAATTTTTGTGCTTGCATTTCTTGGGCTTGGGTGAGTTGCTGTTGGCACATTTTTTATTGGCCGAATCTTCGCTTGTCTGTTGTTCGTCTTTCTCACCATTAATAACAAAAGGTCGGTGCAAATGTTTATGATGTTCTCGCTTGGACGTCCAGACATTCTTCCGGTATACATGTGCGGAATTGAGCACAAACTCTCCACTCTACCTGCGATTGGGACTTGTCACACACATACACACACACATACATACACACACACGCACACACACACACACACACACACACACTGTCGCGTCGTTATTATTCAGGTGGGAGATTTAGCTGTAAGGAAGGCGTTCAAGCGTCTGTACGAGATGGAGATTGATCCTGATGCAGAGACTATAGTGGAAAAGCTTCCCGGGCGAGATGATCTTTTGAAGATTGCTAATGCTTGGAGACCGTATCGTACAATAGGCAGCTGGTACATGTGGCATGTAGTGGAGACGAAGGAAGCTGCTTATACATTTGGATGCTAGCAAGTGCGTCATAAGTCAATTAATCTACAGTAATCATGCTACATGACATTGCAGCTAGACGCGTGTTTTAGACTTGCGAACAGCATTCATCTGGCGTGCATGCAGTTCTGCGACATGCAACAAGCTGGTTAGTACATAATGTACTTAAGAGGCGCACTGTTATTGCATGGACAGTTTGAGTCACATAGCGCAGCAAAAACAAGCTATTATAGCATTCCAGATATAATATTTTCTCTAATATGATTATTATACCATGCATATATATATATCGACTAGCGCACATATTTCATCGTGCTATTGCTAAGCTAACAAAGACATTGCACACGCCTACGTTATTGTGTCTTGATGTGTGTCGTAATAGCATGCTAGCGTACCTAGATGGGAACAAGAGCTGATAATTGCACACGCATCGTTGGAATCACAGCAGCACACATCTAGGTGCAAAGCTAGAAAGTTAGAAAGGTTTAGAAAGCATTAACATTTAGAAGCACAGAGGCTGCACATTATTTGTGACATTTATGTGAAAGGATATTTAACTGGATGGGGACTTAGTATCACACACGTAGGGGGTTGTGGTGTTTACATGCATGAAAGACATCAGCGGAAAGAAATACATGTAGCATGAGTGCTGCTGTAGCCGCTGCTTTGCACAGCTACATTAGGATGACAATTGAAAACTTTTAATTAATTCATTATATCCGTCTCATACAGATATTGCGTTGTTTCTTTCAATGCATTGAATGCATTGCTGTACTTCAAAGCCTAATCTTACTTCTACGGCCTATCTTTTTTTTCTTCTTTTTCTTTTTCCGACGGGAGAGAATCGTCAAAGCAACACCCTGCAACAACCAAAACCACGCGAATGATCAGTACGATGCGCACAACAAAATATAATTACATCGATACTATTCTCAAAACTAAGTTTGGAGTAGTACTACAACTATTGGTAAGATTCTCCAATATAGCTTTCCAATTTAAATGTCAGATATTCCCAATTTAGGCGTGTTCAAATTCATGTCGATAGAAATATGAGAAGCGTCTCCCTCACCAGCTGCAGAAGCAGAAGCGCTAAGAAATGCCTACAGACGATTGAACAGACACCAGAAAATATCGATATTGAACGCAACAATACAGCAGCAACAACAGCAACATTTACAACAGCAGCAGAAGCACCAACAGATATTCGCATTATCGCTTTTCACGCATCCGATGCATTCCGAGTACCTCCTGGTGAAAGGCTTGGTGAAGAGGAGGAAGCTAAGAACAATCGTTATCACCTTTCTGAACGAGGTTGCGACCACCTGATTATTTCAGGAAATCCATTGTTTCTCAAGGCCTAGTATACCTGCAGAAGGTACTGACGCAGATGTTGTGTTGTCGAGGCCTCTATTGTTTATGGGTGGGGCTGTGTGACTAGCCTTGCGGCTATTCTGTTCCAAATTCTTACCGCGAAAACCGCGCCGCATTCCCTCACTAGCAAGAGGTAGCACCTGAGCCCGCAATACCTTTGACACACGAATGAGAACAGAAGAGGGAGAGCAGAAGTGATGCATAGGCAGAGGGCGAGAGATAGGTAGAGAGAGAAAGAGGGAGTGAGTGAGAGAGAGAGAGAGAGAGAGAGAGAGAGAATATTTAAAATTAAATGTCAAGCAATCACAAAAAACCAAAAAACGTTAGATATTTTGGCAGCATTCAAGACAAATGACCGCGGAACATCAATCCCTCTGAGGACTTCATTGCCTTCATGCCCTCCTCCTCTTCCTCCTCCTTCTCTAAAAAGCCACCTCTACTGCTATTTCTACTACTACTACTACTGCTGATGCAGACTATGGAAAAACCTCCAGAACTGACCCGCTAATAGCCTGGCAAACCAGCCAGAATAGTACCATTGGGTGAACGGCAAATAACCCCATGGCGGCGACAAGCTCCCCCGATTTCAGCGTATACAGAAATGTAGCTCTGTTGCGATAACGAGGAAGGGGGGGGAGGTCAGATTAGGGAACGAATCAAAATTGCATAGAGATCTGCAAGATATTGCGGAAGTTAGCTTTTTATTTATGCGGAGGGCCGATGGCGTTTTTGTTACATTCCAGAGAGCATGTTTGTCCACATAATCATGTCCACAGCCCGGACTCCCATTCCAGACAGCACACGTTCCTTTTTGAGGCGGGGAGGGGGGGGGGGATGGGGAGGGGAAAGGATGCAGAGAACATCAAAAAAGTTACATCTTCTTCATTGGATTTCGCCTTTGGTCACCTGGATATTAGGGACAAGGGCGTCACAGGCAATAGCCACGACGAGGAGGAAGATGCCGCGATAAAGAAGCTTATCGGCCGCAGCTGCGTCGTTCCTATCGTCGCTCGGAGACGTCACTTGCTTCTTTGGACGGGCTCCGCCCCCTCTCTTCACCCTGGACGGCACGCTGAGCACCTTGGGCAAACTTACCGCAGAATCAGGGAAGTTCTCCGCCCCAGTAACTAGCTTCTTGCTCTCCAGAGCTTGGAGGGGGGGCACTGTAACTGGGTGGCGGCGAAGCTCGTCGGAAGGAGGGGGGGGGGTAGGAAGCGAGGGTTTCACGATGGAGTTGGTGCTGCTGTTGCTGTTAGGAGCGTTGACGAGGAGAATCAACGACGTGCACATCAGCGCCGCAGAGACATACTGGAGCGTGCTGTACCGGCGTCCTGACCAAGAAGTATATCATCGTCAGCAAGCGCTTCCAGCATAAGGATAGATTCTTACGACATCAAGATCGATAAATATCAATCAATGTCAACTCCCCAGATTTAGGATGGGGGGCGTGGACCCAAACGCATGCTCTTTTCGTTTGCGGCGGCACAACGACGCTGCCGTCAATCACTTCTCCCAATCATTTCACACACATAACGGAGTTATTTTGCCCACCTGTAATGAGAACTCCTAGCAGCATCGTCGGGATCAGCTTGCAGCTCTTGAAGCAGACTTTCAAGGGAAACGACACATACTGTATGCAATGCACAGAGGAAGTAGATGATTTATCACAACGCGTTTCATAAGTTCTTTAAGCTAATCGTTAGACAAAGCCGAGGCATGCTATTAGCTATATGCAAGGTCCACAAGCATCTTGGATTGGAAAACTGGAAGAGGCGGAGAATATATGCGACAAATGTGCGTTCACCTGTAAGGATGCAGACCCAGATCCCTGCGACAGGGCTAGTACCACAGAAAGAAGGAAGAAATAGGCCAGGACTCTGCAAAATGTGTACATGCGTAAACATCAATCGATATTATGATCTCTCATTTTCTCCGATTTCTACTTATTTCAGATGTCCTAAAGCACACTCGGACAAAATAGCATATACTTAAAATACGTGCATGCGTGTGGGTGTGTGTGATTGAGACAATGGTGGGGCGTATACGCGTAACTTAGCATATATCAATGCATAAGACGAGTAGTTTCTTTTGAAATTCATTCACCTTGGGGGCGGCCTAGCTTTGAACGAAGCTCCTTCAAAAAACTTCGCACAGAGAGCGAAGACTCCGAGTTCTAAGAGGATGGCAGCACAGGCTTTGTGGGAAAATGCAAAGAAAGGAAAAGAAAGGTATTGCATGCTACCTATTGTTGTCATGAGCCAACCAAACTTGAAGTTCTTGGTGCGAAAAGCTTTTTCCTAAAGAACATCAAAGCTCAACCCCATGCCGTCCACAGTAGATATCACTAAATCCCGGCTGGGAATTTTATAACAGAATACAATGGCTAGAGTGGCAAGTTTACCTGCAGAATGTCGTGAAGAACATACAGCATAAACAACCCAAAGGTGGCTAGCACAATCCTTAATCGAACGGCCTGTTCCTGAATCGAGAAAAAATCGTCACACCAAGGTAGAGACCCGAAAGCCGGCCAATATTTTTACTACATTTTTGGCGCTGCTCTTCTTAAATGCTTTCCGAAAGTCGCGAATCGTTGGGATGCGAATCTGCTTCCACCATCTCTTGTATCTGCTGTTGGGACACGGAGAAAGATAAAAGGCCAAGTGACAGTTATGATCACTACAAGGCGCGCTCTGCATGCTTCTCCCAATATTTCTAAGCCTTGGCCGATGCCAGTAATCGATTGCCTCATTGTTTGGTGTCGTAGGAAGTGAAACATCTTCTCATCATCTATGATTGCGAGCTTTAGGCATTATCTCAAACATGCGTTTCAGAGTGCCAACTGAGTCATCCTACTAACCTACGGTGACGTAGTACCTTCTCCCATTTTTGGGTGTCAAATATCGGCTGGATCCTGTGCGCTGTCTTGGAGTTCCTCCATGCATAACAGATACGCCTCTTCCCTGAAATGGTAGTCGCAAGCTGATCAAAATCTTAATATGGGCTGTTTTTGCAGGGTTTCAGAATCATTTCCTTCAAACATAAACGATCAAGAGTTACTACCTCGTCTTAGATAACGACAGCTCTTTTCGGTGAGGGTGTTAGTGGCTCCAGCCTGTACGAAGAGCGCGAAGTTCGGATCCCCGTTGTGAGGGATCGGGCTTGTATCCAGATAAAATTTTGACGTCCCGTCCACGGTGGAGAATTTAGTTTTCGCGACAATGAATACACTCGATAAAATTTCAAAATGGATTACATTTTCGTTATCCGCCGCTGGCACTTATAACATGCCAGAACAACCTTGACGCAAGCCCAGAGAGCGCTTTTTGGCTGCGCGCCAGACAGAAGCGGTGCAAGCTAGGAACCAGATGGTGAATGTCGAAACATAGGAGAAAGATCCCATAAAAAAAGCCTTCTTGTGGAGGTCTTCGGCGTGAAGACCTTCCTGCAACAGAAGCGTCGGTGTCGCTTTAATGGAAAGACATAGGGAAACTATGTCGCTGACAGAAAATCGCATTGTTTTTGTCTTGGAGCAGATTTGCCACCTCAGAACCCAACGACTACGAAGAAATGGAACCCGAGGCGTGCTTGGAATGGATCGGTCTGCGCGCCTATTATCATGCCATCCTAGCCGAAATCTGATTTTATTTTACTCTCAGCGAGTGTTCCACAAACCAGAAGCTTTCCAAAACAGGTTTGCCCAAAGTCGTTGATGTCTCGAGCAAGCCGTGTTATGTTTCGTCTTTCTTAGTTCCGTTTGGCCCCGGAAAAGGGGACCTACATCATTGGCCGTAATCCAAAATTTTCCGATTTAGTGCTGGATAGCGCTAGACATCCCCGTAAGTAAATGATTTTATCTCTCAATGCATCCAATTCGTACCTCTAACAAAGTTATACGTGTTGTATTCTTCCGAACTAGGGATGATAAGCAGAGAGCATGGAAGCATTCACTTCGTGAGTCAAAAAATTCCAAAACTAAATCAGAACTTCTTTTGGGAGATCAAAGACGAGGGAAGCACCAACGGGGTAATAAAGAAAGTCACCACCCTATTTCATGATTCAACTAATATTCTTCAAACCAATTCTTAGATCTTCGTGAACGATGTGAAGATAGAAGCCCCTACCATGCTTCATGTGAGTTTTGTTTCGCACATTTCAATGACGGGCGAATGAAAGGTAATCTTATATTATAAATTCGATATTAGGATGGCGATATACTAGTATTCGGATCAAACAAGGCCTCGTCAGAATTTAAATTTGCATTTCGGCTTGTTACACAGGACGAAGGTATTCTTGCGATTATCCTTTATTTGAGAAAACTAACCCAACTAATATATAAGAAAAAATATTTTTCCTATTGAAAGAAGAAGTATTGACTCAAGAGAACGTCGACACCTTATCGAGCAATGGGAGCAGTGGCGGTATCTGCGAGCGCTCGGTCAAATATGAGAGGAAGAGGAGAAAGAGGCAATCAGAAAACTGCGCAGTGCGGACACGAGAAAAGAAAGCTACCATGTGGACGGAGGAAGAGGTTGACAATATGAACGGGCGATAAATTTCCAGCCCTATTTTATGGATTTTAACCTGCAGGTTGTTGCTTGGGCTCGGCGGGTTCGTTTGAGCTTCAGAGTGGTCAGTATGCTAAAGAAGCACCACGTTGACGGACGCGGTAGTAAATTGCTTGGAAATTATGGAAAATTTATTCTCTTTGTTCAACATATCATCTTTTTGATTCGTATGTCCCAAGAGATTTTAGAACATCTAAGGAAAAGGGAAAGTGGTAACATCCTCTGTGTTATTTCATGTGATCAGCACTCCTGACAATCACGAACTTGGCTTTGAGAGACGAAATGGGACTAGACGCATACGGTACCACGAAGTGTTACTTACTTTAACCAAGCATAGATTAACCGAAAACCCCCTTTCAAATTGCAGGAGACCGCCAGGCCTTGCTGGTTGAACTCTCTCGCATATGTCCTCCTCCGAACCAAAGTAGAAGCACTCATTTGTCTGTGAGGACCCCGAATAAAGCGGCGCGCAAGGTAAGAAAAATGAGATATTTGGTAGCCTAAGTAATGACCTCCCGAATATGTTACCGATACGTTTCATTGAAAGAATGCTGGATGCTTTCATATTTGCGCTTGTTCACAGTGCTTAACACTCCTACATCTTCCCCTTCAATGATTTTTTTCGATAGAGTGAGACTCCAGCTGGGAAGAATAGTGCAGACGGTGGAAAATCGCCTCGTGATCGATGTTCCCGTCAACTGAAAAAGACTGCAGGGACAAGTGAGCTTCGAGCCAAACACTCAGGCACAAAGATGGGCTCTGTGGATGCAATCAAGAATAGGAAGGCTGGCGGTGCTGTTTCCATTGGTAGCGCAGCGAATGTCCAAGAAGGGCTTAGAAATACAAGCGCTGCAGCCGCAATAACAATAGTTCCAGGAGACATTCCGAGGGAAATGCATGCGGATGCCATTTCAACAGTACAACGCGGCACGAGAAAGACGGTAGAAGTTAATGCCCTGGAGGTTGGGGAAGGGAAAGGGCTGAAGTCACATAGCTCAAAGGATGATCTCTTCGATAGTTCTAGTTCTGGACCACCTCAAGCTGCCATCCCGAAAACGGCAGCCACTCCCAGGACGTCGCCAGCAACTGGAAAGAAGGCTGGAAAATCGTCGAGCATCGTGTCAGATGCCTCTCGGCAGATGTCGAGCGATGCCATCCCATGTGGCCAGCCAGAGTTTTCTCAGGGGGCACCCAAAATCGCAGCCACGCTGATTCCGAATTCCCCCGAGTCAGACGATTCATATCACGATGCACAGCAGCAGCAGCAGCAGCAGCAGCAGCAGCAGCAGCAGCAGGAAATAAGATTAAACAGCAATCTAATGCAGAGTGCAAGGAGTGAAGCAACGAGTCCGATTACGTCCAATGACAAGCTTAAAGTGAGCGAAGCACCAAAGGGCCATTCCTCTGGGTTTTTCGATAAGGGTGGACACCCCAACGATCCCGAGCCAGAGAATCTAATGGAAATGCTTTTTGGCGTCCGAGTGGATGACAAAGACGAAACCGGTGAGGAGGCCAAGACTCCCACGATAGCTGTTCACAGTGAGGTACCGGGCAAAGATCATTCAACGACGGCTATCACGAAGCCCTCGAGCAATGCAGCAGCGACAGTGCTGCCCCCCCGACAGGATTTTCCCAGTTTTATAGAGGTTTCACCATCCGAGCTCATGGAGCGGGATGCCAAAGTGACCAAGCTTCTCAATGATGCTGCAGTCTTGATGCATAAAAACAGGCACATAAGCGCGTTGATGCCGCTGGAGGAGGCCATCAAAGTTTGCACTGAAGTGAAACAGCTTCAAGCCTCAAAGGCAGAGCTACACCACCGCCGCGCAACCTGCTACGCGAAGCTAAAAGACCTCGCCAAAGCACACTTTGAATGTGATAAGTCTATCGCCGTGCGCCCGTATTCTCCAAAAAGGCACAAATTGAAGGGAGTTCTATACGCCCGCGAGCAAAGGTGGGAAGAGAGTGAGAAAAGCTTTAAAGCGGCGCTAAAGCTTGCGCGAGAGAACAGGTTGCGTGACGACGTCAACGCGGAACTTGGAGCTGCAGTGTTTGACCGGAAACCTCGAAGCTTCTACATCGGCCAGATCGAGAAGCATCTTCGGACTGTGCAAAGCCGTCTCCAGAAGGCAGCCGTGAAAGCCCCAAAAACTGCGGAAGAAACCAGCAGGGACTCTCCTGGCGCAAACAGTGATTCCGTCCATTTGAAGGTGCGCAATAGAATCGTGAATTCTCGATCGCCGCATCGATCTCGAAAGCGCAGGCCAGAGCGTGTGGATGGCGAAAGCTGTAGCAGCCAGAGAAAAAGAGAGCGACGAAGCCTGCAGCTCCCTGAGTCAAAGCTCTGCACCGCCAGCAGCTCCCAAGCAGGATACCCATGTACCCCGCCGATCATTACAGCAGAGGGGCTCAAAGACATTCTGGGAACATACCTGTGGATGGATGCGCGCGAAAAGCATGCAACGGTGACAAAGAAGATTTCGCTGGAAAGCGGATCGACCCTCCTGGCAAAGTGCGAAGACGGCGACGCGGGCTCCCGATCTTCGAGCTCCGCTAAGGTTGTTGTGGAGTTCCTTGACGACCGGGTAGAATCGTGGAGGTGCTCGTGCGAACGGTACAGAAGCGGCCATCGAAGGAAACGAATACGAAGACCATGCATTCACATCGCTTGCAGCCTCGTCGCGTATGCCCGAAAGCAGCAAGAGGCGCTCGTTGGAAAATCGCCGACCACACAATCGCATGAGGGATCACCTCGAAGGTCGTTATACATCCCAGAGCATAGGCGAATGGACACCCGTAGCATGGTCAAGGAATCGAAGGCCCTGCAAGGCTTCGAGGAGAAGACCGCCGAATACCTTCGAGGGCTGCTGCGGCGGAATAACCAGTCGTCTTCAAGTTTGAAGAAGTACGAGCTGGTTCAGCGTTGTGCCGACGGTGCGATGCGTGGCGCCCTGCCCAAGTGCCCCGAATGTCGCCGGGGCCAACTAGTGTACATTCTATATAAGTACAGATGTAACGGCTATTTCACAGATCGAGGCGTTGTTGACTGTCCGTTTGTACAATCGGAAGTAGAAAGGCTGCCTTGGAAGCAATAGCCTATTCAATCTGTATCCTAGTGCTGCATGTACATGAGTTTATGTATCTGCAACAGTGATGGAGTCATTCAATTTGCCGCCGATTAGTCGCACCGCATCATTTAGTGCAGGCAGTTACATCGTAGCAGTCTACTGCTAGCCTGCTGTGCGGTTTATTGCATAATAGCAGACATAGTACCTGATGTAAATCCAGAGTACGATAATTGCCATATGCACTAGTGCGAATGTATGATCTAGAATGTGTATAGACACGTCTATATATGTACATATGAGCCGGATGTTTTTTTAGTATGAGACGGATATATGTACATATATGTGCACATATGCACATCAGATAATGATACATGTTTAGTGATCGACAGTATTTGAAAATACACAGTCTTGTTTGAGTCCAAAATTAATATAGCCATTTGCCGCCAGCGAAAAATTGCATGCACAGGAGATGTCTATATGTCTAGATGATCAAACAATACCATCTGGCTATGCCAAATGCGTCAATCGTCATACATGCAATTTTACATCGCGCAATGCGGGCTAATTTTTTCAACCCTATACTCAATGAGAACTTAGACAAAAATATTGAACATTAGCTATTATTTGATTGTCGAAACCATTCACAATTTTGATTGGGGCTGCTGTTGTTTCGGAGTGTGGCTTTTGGGGTGAGGATTCATCGCATTAGAGCCTGATATGGATACTGCAACTGCGTGGCCTTTAACCGTTAGAACAGCCTTTCCCTTAGTAGATACTGTTTGAACCAAAGTCTCAACGAAAACAATCCTTCTATTTCTCTTTGTCCCCGTAACTCTCGCAGTCAATTTGATCGCAGATACGGGGGTGGGGCGCTTGTAGTCTAGTTTTAAGGATTTTGTAACACACCACTTCTGAGGGATTGACTTGTCTCCAATGGATAATCCTTGTTTACGATAAAGATACGCCATTGCAGTGTTCATTGAATGACAATCAACGATGCAAGCGAGAATTCCGCCATACGTGACATTCGGATGTCCCCCATTCATCGACGGATCTGGAACAAATGTTGCGTGGCAGCTTCCGAGAAATGGGTTATTCTCCTCGTCAACCCAATAACTCTTAAGCTTTAAGCCTTTTTCATTGTAAGGCCCACATCCATAGCAACCGTTGGCATGGGGTCCGATCAAATCCTGTACAGCAAGATCGGCCGCCATCGGACCGCTCGCCTCCGAGAGAATGAACGGAATCTCAGATGAATCCGGTGCAAATTATCGAGAAACGGCATGCCCTTCTGCTGCTGAGACATCAATAAAATCAACAAAATCGACTTTGAACCCCGCTTAATTTATCCATGTCGCAAGGACGGATCCGCCTGCTTTTTGCTGCTCCGCCCTCCGCAAATGGCCTTCTGTTCCATAATTCAGAACTTCGACTACGCTCGCGAGCAAATTAATCCCGAGCCGGCGAGGTGTTGGGGGGTGGCGGATTGATGGAGGGGACGGCGTATGCCAAGACTATAGACTGAAGGCATGGGACTAGCTGATAGGAACTCTTATTCCGTGGTCGCACTGTTCTTCCTCGTCATTGCCTCATCCTCTGAAGCTTCCGGTATCGTCACAAGCACATTAGAAGAAGAGTTTGCATCAAGAAGATCTCCTTACCTTGTGGCCGTTACAGAATCATGCGAGGAGAACGGGCCTGGAACCTGCGAATCTCCTTTAAGACAGGAAAATTTCGCCAAAACGGTGTGTTTGGACGTGGAAACAGCAACCGGGCAAATGCGTTTCGAGCCAGGTGTTCTAACAAGCCGTCTTGGTCAGACAGGCAAGATCGCGTAACTGCCTTAACATTCCCCATCAGAGACGTTCAAGAACGCCATAGTCGCTTTGAAACCCTTCTGTGAGAAAGGCTTGGATCTGTGCGACGATTATGTCAGATATTGGCTAAGCGTTGCTCATGAGGCAATAGGAGATATGGTCAGTGCAATGTCCGCCCTGAATACGTACCGAAAATCCATAAATACCCGCACCTTAAAGTACAAAAAGTGAAACTATTATCTCATCTCTTACATCGTGTAGGGCGAAGCGGATCGCATTCGAGCTGAATTGCTTCTCTCAATGCATCATCGGCTCCGAAACGCGGCGGAGATGGGATTGTCCCAATATGACTTAGTCCAAATTAGAGACGCTCTCCACCTTCTTTGTCCTCATGTTGCTTCGCATTCATCGTATTTTTCAACCGTAAAGGTAGAATGACAATTGCAAAATTACGAATGCGTGCAAGCATTCCTATGCACGCAATACATGAGCGTGCTATGTGTGTGTGTGTTCGTACGTGTGCCTGGTTATATATATATATATATATATATATATATATATTTATACATTTAAATCAATTTTGCTGAGAATTTCGTTAGAATTCTGATAATGAGTCCGTTCTCAGGACGCATTTTCGGCTGGAAATATGTCTTGTTCTGAGTTTCTGGACATGTGCACTTGGAGCAACCCTGATGGGCTCTTCAATTTGTTAGCTGCAGAGGCAGCGATTTGCGATGCGATTGCAGATTGCTATGATTCAACCCAAAGGTACGCGCGCATAAAGGATCTCAGTCGCCGTTTAGATGGGAAGTCGGTTGCTGTCTTCTACACTGCTTATGCCAATTCGCGCTCATTTGCTCGGGCGGTTGCAAAAGGTTGATTCATAGCTGCGTGTTCGCACATTCGTGAGAGTAGAATCAAATCCTGACTAAACACAAGATCCAGAGTAACCATTTATTACGTGCGCACGTCTCTCTCTCTCTCTCTCTCTCTCTCTCTCTCCCTCTGTGTGTGTATTGCGGAATAGCTGAAGCATCTTTTGACAGGTGAAAGAGCAACACCTGTCACTGATTACATCCCCGACAGCTACTTCGCCGGTCGGATTCCCAATCACAAGGACGATGATTGGAACATAGATTTAAAGGGCACGTCTCCGAGGCCTGGTGAATCGAAGGAGCTCGTCGACGAGAATCGCTGCGACATAGACCGCCGGATGAACCTTTCCCTGTCTGAGCTGCTGGAGTATGCGCGCACTGGGAAGCCTGTACTCATCGGCGGCCTGATGTCGAATTGGAGAGGAACGGAACTGTGGAGAAAGACGGCGCTTCTCGAGTCTTCTGGTGACGAGGAGGTTGCGGTAATCATGAGCAGCGATGTCGCCTCATACGGCGTCAGCGGGGACAAAGAAGTATCGAGCGGAAGGAGGCAGAGAAAGCTGCGACTGGCTAGTTTTATCGAGGAGCTTTATCGTGCAGAGCATTCGGGGACTTGTAATAATGACGGCGAGGAGAAGGATGTTCAGGGCGATGCTGTAGGCGGCTCAACGACTCCTGGTGCGTGTAGCTCAAAGGAAGGTGACATACCCTATCTCTTCACGAGAAAGAAGTTCAAGCCGATTATGGACGGGTTTGAGCACTTGGAGCTCTTCGACGAGTTTCCGATGAGTCTTGCGGAACGGTACTGAATCGCACGTTGTCAGAATCGTACCTCCATGTTGTCGAGAATGAGAACCAAATGTAATGTGGGCAGGGAACGGCGTGCTATTTTCATGATCGGTGCAGACCGCTCAAAAACAGGTAAATGGAAGTAGGAGGTTCACCATCTACTTTGGGAGACCGCTCGATGTCCTATAGCTTCCTGCCAATTCAACTTAGAATCTTGTTGCCTGTAGAGAGATTTTAGGTTTTCCCCGCCACGATTGCTGTCCTCCCCATTACGCTATTTCGTTGTGAGATCTTTGTTGATTGGGAGTCTGAGCGCTCACGATCATCAAGGTAGGGGTGAAAACAAGTCAAAACTCTATTTCCTCAACTCGCACAGGATTCCATTTCCACTCGAACGCCTACAACGGGCTCGTATTTGGCAAGAAGCATTGGTATTTTATGCCACCGGTGTCAAACCTTGGCCCCCTGATCCACAACTGGTTCACCGCAGCCTTGCCTTCGACTCGATATTCGGGCGATTATTACTCTACGACACCCCATCTGGAGCGCTATGGGCCCCTCCGATGCACGCAGCATGCAGGGGAGGTGATGTTTGTGCCAACAGGCTGGAAGCACGCTGTAATGAATGAGGGAATAGCTGTTGCTATTGCGCTTGAAGTGGGGGATTTGGAGAATTAATGAAACTGCCTCTAGTACATGTGTCACCGATTCTAGCCAGTTTTTGAGCTATTTCCGCATACACGTACATGATTTCGCTGACCTTCGTTTTATCGAGCATTTACAAAATGCTTAAGGTTACGTATTCCTTCCTTCGTATTACGTGGCTATCTTTTCTAGTCCCCATTCGTCTATTGGTGTAAACATAATGTTTGTATACATAGCATGAGTGCACACTTGCTAAATGTAGAACACACGCTGCATCGCATGGCATGCATGATGTTTCATGCGTTACAATTGGACTTGGACTACCTGTCAAAGAAGCGATTCAACAAACGAGTCTATGTGCGTGTGTGCATGTAGCTTCAGTGTGTGCATTGCATGCCAATGATTATCAATGCAAGCGTCACGTTCTTATAATATATGTGCAAAATAGTACGATACATTGCGGCGCGTCGCATGCATATCCATATCCATGCATGCGCATAGGCAAACGCATGCTCCATGCTAGCTTGCTGTCTGACATCTATTATATCTCGGCATCATTGCATGTAAGCGCGTAGCATCATTTGCAGCTAGCAAGGCATCGAAATTTATTGATGCTTTGACTCCATTTTGACTATTTACAATTTGTAATAAAGTCCACTGGACGTCATACACAAGTACATTAATCTATTTTCTTTCGTTTATCTATATCTTTATCTTATCAAACATCTGTTTCTACAAAACATCGATGACTTCACTTTATACATTAGTAACGACGCAAGGTACTTGCTGTCTTTGGCCACAGATAAATTCCTATTTCTGTCTTCTGTTTTTTTACAAATTCATAACTCATATATGTTCGTTGGGATAACCAACTCGATCGGTTTACGCCCTTTCTGTATTTATCCGTGATATCTCCACTGCTTCATTCTTCCGGGATGCTGAGGCACTTGAGGATGTCTTCCCAGAACTTATCTTGCTTGGCCTTATGGTGGCTAATTTCTGGAGCATCTAAACGGTCCCGTGACTTGCGGGATCCTTTACCACTGATATAACGATCGCTAAGTGACGTCGCACGCCGCGAAGATCCAAAACCTGTTTGGTCCCAGAGAAACGATTCCTGCTCTCGATCTAGTATGTCCTTTAAAAGGCCCTCTTTGAACTCGCGGTGTTGCTGACGTGCCCTTTGCGTCCACCGTTTCAGCGGATGGGTGTTGTAGCGTATGGGGATTCGAGCCTGTAACGAAAAACAACGAGATTACCGTCAAGCATCTTTTTGTGCATGCGTGGAAGCATATGTGCTGTGTCTGATGCATGATGCCGGTTCGTTGGTGGTGTAAGTTGACTTGCTCCTGTGTATATGTGCGTGGGCTGGCTGCTACACATCACAGACTCTGTCCTACATGCATATACACCCAACCTGGTTTGTGGCAGTGAGGCGATTATGCGAGAGGTGATCGCCCTTTATGGTCAACAGGGAGGGAAGAACTCAGAGGTTTGCAATTTTGCATAATGCATCCACCGACCTGAACACTTCCGCTCGTCGTCCTGGCGTATATTGGTAGGAATGCGACTCCAAGAAAGCACAGAAGGGTCTTCATCGCAGAGGAGTGCTGAGATTCTCTCTTCCAACTAGACTGCCTTGCCAGTTCGGGTGGGCGCGCCAGCTGGTGTGTGGCTGGGTGACGAAGCAGTGGTGGAGGACGCCGGGACAAAAATCCACGTTATTCCACGAGAGCGACAGCTCCTTTCACTTCAAACACGATTGGAAACCGCAATGCAGCGACGCCGCGCTAGAGTACACGTTCGCAAAAAATTACATGCACAAGAATCGCATGACGGCTGGCAAAACCTGACCTACGACTGGTGCGATTTCAAGTCTTAAAGATTTTCCATTATTCTTTTTAAAATGGCCTTAGTTTACAGGGTTGCGACAGCGATTTGTCCGATTTAGTAGTCCCACCTCAGTGGTGCTCGTAACAGAAGAAGGTGGGGCCCCACTCCCACCACTCCAATGCTCCATGCCCTCAAAAGCGAATCCCAAGAAGGTAACAATAGGAATAGAATGGGTTCGGGTGTAGAGGTAGAAGCTAGGATTTCTATCTTTGACAAAACTCCAATGAGTTGCTATGGGCAGCTGTTGAAAACATGATGAGAATGAACGTTTTGCCACACGGTCGAGCTATGGTGGTTGTTCTTGTGGTATAAATCAGTGCATATATTAGTTTCCTGAGACTTGGTAAAGATGAGCGTAAAAATCGCATTCAAAAACTTCCTTGGTTTACAACGGGAAAATACGCCTGAAGTATCTTCAGATAAGGAGAAACCCAAAACCATCACAGGTAGTTTTCTATGAAAGCACTAGCGAATAATACTCATATGTACGATAATGAAAATATCAGAAAACACAAGAATTTTTTTTTAAGATACTTTGAATTTCTTTATTGAACGTATTATCATCTTGTGCTTCCGGAGACATAATTAAGAATTCTTTTTATTTATTATCTAAACAATGATTTCCTTCTCGGAATGAAGATCTTCGGAGCCCACAACTGAAAGGGGCCGACGGGAAGTTTAAGATAGAGGTCGTTCATTTCCTATCTCACTGCTTACTGCATCGTATACGTTATACTGTGCTTTTAGCATTTTATAATTTCTGCCATCACGAGAGGAAAAATTGTGTGTTTGTGTGTGAGTGCGTGTGTTAATATTTGAACAAGTTAATCCCTATCTTTTAATTTTTGAAATGAATCTGTCTTCATCAATAGTTGAATCAAAACGGCATGATGATGGGTTTTTTAAAGAAGAAATGTCCCAAGGTAGAAATTGTTAAAGTACGAAGTCATTGGCCAAACGCAATTTCTCTTCATGCTAATTCCATGCTGGCAGAGTAGAAATTTGCAGATCGATATAACGTTGTGAGGCAGTCGAATATGTTATGAAAGAGTTACATGGGGAAGGAAATATGGCAGGAGAGATACTGCGTCTACCATCCTTCTGGAACAAGAAGTGAGTTCAATATCGTAGCATTCTATAAATTATTCTTAACAGCGTAAAAAATAATACATCCTTGCATGGTTGTTATGTGTGTGTGTGTGTGTGTGTGTGTGTGTGTGTGTGTGTGTCGTATGGGTGTATACTCTCTCGTCAAGCTTTGCATAAAATAATATCTTCTGACGATTCCAAAAACTTACTGCCCCAGAAGGTATTAGAGACTCGGCCTTCAGTTACTGGAGAAGCACCAATACAAAGCGACCTGCTGCAGGTTTTGTCAAATTTAGTATGAAACGTCAAAACAAGCTGACGATGCACTTGGGCCATGCAGGAACTCTTCTTTGTAAAAGAATGGAAGTCGTGGCAGCGAATCCATCGAGTGGCAAGGTTCCTCTCTCCATGTTATCGTCATTTGAACACTTTTCGTGCAAATCCATGCTAAGCAGATTTGAACAACTATGTTGTACGTCCCCTCGTAAAACCCTCCTCCACTAACTAACATTCCTAAATCTCTATCCGATGTTTTCGCTTCTAATAAAAGGGACGTTTTCCGTGTTAATGGAAGGCAATCGTCTGTTCAAATTCGAAGCAGAAAATGACGCCATAGCATTAGAGTAAGTTATTATTCGCATACAGATACACAAACGCGCACACATTCACACATTATGTGTTTATGTTTATATTGTATTCATTTCTATTTTATATAATATATATATATATATAAATATATATACGTCTGTATTAGAATGCCTAGACATGATTAAATTATAAATAAAACTTGTTTTGCAACGACGGATTTTGCTACAAAAAAGGTGGGTGAAGGCAATCAGGAGATCTCAAATAGAGGAAAGAAGGATATATGAAGAACAAATAGGAGTTCGAAATGTAGAACAAGGTTTGCCTTCACGATAAGAATCATGAAAAGCCATCGTGGGTGTCAATCCCAGGGAATGTGTTGCATCTCTGAAAGCTATGCTGCCATTGCTGGCTATGTCCGGTTTTCCTTTATATCTTCTTTTGGAACCATTTTGGCGACTTCTCAATTTGCGATATATGTAAATATAATATATATATCATATATATATATATATATATATATATATATATATATATATTATAATGACAAGTCCATCTTCTTGTGTTTTCAATTCTAACTAGACGGAGGCGGTTTGCCAAAATCGACCGTTTCAGAGCCTGCCGTATCAGCGCTCCTCAGCGATCAGATTAAACATAATAAGGCAAGGTGGGTTAGAGTCATTGAAGACGCATGAGGATATACCAAAAAAAAAAAAAGGAGATTACGTGCGTATCTTCCACCCGTATCATGACACTTAAATTGCATTTACATACGTCCTCCTCCTGTACTATTGGTTCAATGATCTACAACTCTGCATGAAGCACCGTTGCCGCCGATTGATACCATCCATTCAATGTAGGTCCATATCCGAAACACGGCCGGATGGCAAATACTGGAAGCGAAATGTAGAATTCTATTAGCACGCATGCTCAATTGCATTTCAATCTTTTGTTTGGCCAAAATGGGCTAATAAGCACCACAGAATGAAGTAAAATGAATGTCCTTAATCAATTTTTATTGCATGGTGTAGAGTTTGAATCGGTCAATGTCTTTCAACAAGAAGACGCTACTTGAAGAGATAAATGAAGTTGAGAAAAGAAAAGAGGAAGAAGACTCGTAGTCCGAGAAATGATGAGGAGTAGAGATAGGTCATTCGCATGCGTTGGAAATATTTCAATGGTGTCTAATAGAAGCTTTTTTTCCCCGTCACACAAGCTAGCAAGTGTGGTCCATGTGCAAATCTATGATGCTTGCTGATAGGCTCATGGCAATGATGTGCATCATGACACAACAGCCCAAAGTGAATTGATCCTCCTACACCCAATCTGACTGAGCTAGTGCATGAGGGAGAAGCTGCATCCATGATCGAGCGGTGCAACGGAAGTGTTCACCGCTAGCTAGACCGTTCATGTCATCAAGTTTGATGCAATGCCGCGACACGCGCAATGCTTGCACATGCGGCAGCTTGAACATGGTCAGATCAAATGACGAAGTCGTCGCGTGCACTGCTGCTTGTTCACTCTAGCACTCCCGCGCGCGCGGTGGGTCAAGTAGGCGCATTTAGGCGCAGAAATCTGTGGTGTTATTTAGTTGCAATTCTTTCAGACCAACACGGGAGACGCAAACACCAGAACAACGACGCGCACAACCGCTGCTGCTGGCGATCAACAATGATGAATGAATCAAGTGCTTCCAATGGCTGGCGTTCAGAGTTCATTGGGCAGCTAGGCAGCCTAGCAGCATTCATCAGGTGCGAGTTGACACAAACCAAATCATCGCTGAACAAGAAACTAGAGTTTGAACAGATGTAAACATTGAACATTGAACATTGAAAGCAGCATTGATGCAAACTACATGAGCAAGAACCACACACGCAGAGATGCTAGGACATGCCAGTGTGAACCGACCCACTTTGCGGAAACACATGGCGATTTTTCATGTTTCCTATTCCGAGCGCCGGAAACACGGAAAAATCGCAACAAACTAAGCGACGCAGTAGTCCAGCAGGAATGCTCTCCTGGACGGTATCGTTGTTGATGTTTTTGAGGGGAGAAAAATGCTGCGACAACATCATTTAGGGATTGTTTTGCTAGATCCGAAAAGGATTCCTGTCTGTGAAGGAAGGATTTCCATCACGAATCTCGCGCCGTAGCCAATGGAAACATTGTTGTTTTAAACCTGCGACATCTAAAATGTCTGTCGAATTCACAAAAAACGGTGTGTGACGTGACTTTCTTCCGTGACCCAAATCTCGGACGCCTAAACCCTAAACCAAGGTCCCCCCCCCTCTCTGCTTCCTTCATGTTTACGTACAGCGTGTTGAAAAACACGTAGCGCGCAATTGTAAATACGTAATTATGAACCCTAAGGTGTTGTTCATTGCTTCGCGCTGTGTTTAAAGCATGAAGAAAACTAAAGCTACCAGTCCATTCGTTCGGCGTCATAGCACCTTCAACTTTGATGAAGACAAGAAGGTGTGTTCCTTCTCACATGAAGTGGCCTCCTGCTTTAACGCTTTGTTTTCTCGAGCGTCTACGAGATGCATAAATCGTGATGTGGCTATATAATAGCGTAGAGACAACGTCATGATATGCACATGGAGTCGAAATCCCGCTTCCGAATCTTCTCCAACAGCTCACATTCTTCGTCCACGCTCGTATTACTAGGATACCCAGGCGAAGCCCGGAGTTACGGTACAAACCTTCAAGGACGCTTGGCGCTCTACAGGTATATCATGATGCACAAACCCATGCTACTCGAATAGAGGAAATAGTACCCAACAAGTGAGGTCTCCACTTTTACTCGTACCCTTTGATATACATTCGACAATTTCACTCGCAAATAGCATCATGAAGTTTCTAGCATGACAGCACCGTTTGAACAATACGTACATACGTAAATTGAGTGCTCAGTAGCATATTGTAAGGTATTGTGTGCACACTCGGACCTGGGAGCGACAACGTCGAGATAATGGGAAAACTTATGACGGCTGGGCTTGATGTTGCGAGGTAGTTCCTTGGTAAAGGAGGCACTGAAAAATCTACATACCTAGTAGGCCTTATCTGAAGTCCCAACTGCATTATGATTCTACTCCTCCATGTATAGCTTACGTCAAACATGACAAATTTCCCAAACTAAGGTTTAACTTCTCTCACGGATCCCACGAATACCACGGCAAACTGATGAATAGACTGCGCACTGCCGCGAAGAATCAGGGCCGCTTTGTCGCACTGGCGCTCGACACAAAGGGCCCGGAGATCCGAACCGGTGCGTAAGCAAGCAAAATAATAGCAAAGAACAATTTCCTAACCAAGACTGAGATGGTGGGGGGGGGGAGAGAAGCATGACCTCCCACAAGTCTAATGTGGCGAAAACTTAAACTTACCTTTCCCAAGATCGATCTTCGACATTTAGAAGCCTGTTTTTGGTTTTCCGCTGGAGGAGAATAAGAATAGTAGCGTGGATATGCTCAATTGTGCCCCATATTAAAAACACAGAAAATTTGTGTCGTCATCCTAACGACGTTGCGAAGCAAAGAGCCCACAGCCTTTGATGCTTCGAATACGAGACCCACCTGTACACATTGTAGGCACATTCCCTGAGGAAGAGGTGAAGCTAGTTAAGGATGCTAAAGTCGTACTCACACCAGACGATGCCTATCAACACAAAGGAACCGCCGAGAAGTTCTGGGTAAGCTATGATGGTTTTGACCGATTTGGAGTTTGCAGGAGGCGTGTATAATAACGAAAAGGTGTTATTGTCCCAATGGACCAACCCTAACCTCCCCCCCCGCTTCCACCAATCTTGAACATCAGGTAACTTACAAGGAGATCTCCAAGTCCCTGAAGCCGGGCATGACCGTGTTTATAGACGATGGGCTGCTGGCTCTAACGGTATCCTTTGATAAGAGAGCTTGCGCGCGGTCACGGGCATTCCTTAAAAGGGGTGGAGGGTTGGAAAAATCAAAGAGGATGGAACTATTATATAAATGCACATATATGTGTATATATTCGCAAATACACTCTATGTCTACTCTATAGGTGGAGGAGGTGAAGGGAGGAGATGTCCATTGCAAGGTAAAGGAGGGTGGCGTCGTATCGAACAGAAAAGGAGTTAACTTGCCAGGTCAGCATTTATCTCTTGGAGCGCGTAATAGAATCAGACATCGCTTGTCGTAGCTAGCTATCTCATTACGAGAAAGAGAGAGAGAGAGAGAGAGAGAGAGAGAGAGAGAAAGAGAAAGAGTGCGGAGAGGAGGCCGCACGGCTTCGTTTCAGAGCGTTTTGCGGTCTTAGCCAGATATCAGTTGTCTTTGTAACTGCGGTAAAGATTTCTTCGCGTATGCTAGCCGGCAAAGCTTTTCGGATGGAGGCGTCGATTCTCATCATCGTGTCTTTGGTTTCTTATTTGTTTGCTCGATCGCAAAACCAGGCGCTGTTGTGACCCTCCCCGCTCTCAGTGAAAAGGTATAATTATCATACCAGGAACTAGGAGGAGCGCCCCCCAGTGAATATGGATGGGTAGACGTTATGTCTTTACCCAAAGATATGATGAATGGAGGCGGAAATTACAGACGTTTTCGGCTAGCAATAAAGCACAGAGATAGCTCCACGAAAACGAGAATTTTGCCTCTCCAACTGAAGTGTTGTAGTTGCGACATCGTTTCATCTATCGAGCGATACGATGCCAAGAAGAGCTGCTAGCACCAACAGCCTCTTTACTATTGCATTTGACATTATGGTCTTCCTCCCCGCCCCCCCCCCCCTCCCCCTCGTCGTCGTCAGGACATAAACGACATTAAGTTCGGTGTAGAGATGAAGGTGGATATGATATTCGCATCCTTCATTCGAAAGGTGCTACTTCCGCGATCAGTGCTCTTTCTCTCTCTCTCTCTCTCTCTCTCTCTCTCTCTCTCTCTTTCTCTCTGTGTGTGTGTGTATGTGTGTGGGCGTGTGCGTGGGCTTGCTCTCGGATGGTTTGTGCATAGCAGATTGACACACAGCATGTGTGCTTGACTCCCAACCAGGCCGAGGACGTCCTGAGCATCAAAAAGCTTATCCCAAAGACCGTTATGGTGATCTCAAAGATAGAGAATCAAGAAGGTGCTGCTGCACAAACACAGGAATGACGATAGCAATAAAGCGTGGCGGCGGTGGTGGCGATGATATTATTATTATTATTATTATTATTATTAGTAGTAGTAGTAGTTTTAGCAGCCTTTGCGCTGGGTGTTACCGGGCTTCAATTTACCCCCTCGCCCACACCCGCCCCCCCGCCCTCAATATTCCCCCCTTCCCACCACCTACGGCATGCTTTCCTCAGGCTGCGACAACTTCGAGGACATTCTGCGAGAGAGTGACGGCATCATGGTGGCGCGAGGGGACCTTGGAATCGAGATCGACGCCACAAAGGTTAGAGCTGAGGATATCCAAAGCATGCACAGTAGAGAAGTAGGGATAAGTGGAGAAGGAAGAACAAAGAAACGCCTACTGAACGCCTATACTGCACACGTGTCTGCAGCGGTCAGAAGCAGCGCTTTGAGTTGAGGAGAGCACAGGATAAAATCTGACAACTCGTCCGTCTCCTCGCTTTCTTACATATTGCTTTCTGGCATATACCTGCCGCGGCCTATGATGGTGAAATGAATGTTTCTTACTCCATTCCCCCCCCCTGTCAGGTATTCGTCCAGCAGAAACGAATGATTCGGTTATGCCGTGCGGCTGGCAAACCCGTCATCGTGGCCACTCAAATGCTTCAAAGTAAGTTTATTGCTGCTGGTGTCTGGCGTGGGGAGGGGCTGGGTGCGAATTTCACTCTTGGGGTGATACATCGGAGGGAACAGAGGGGGGGGGATGAGAGGAGATGGTAGGACAAGAAGAAGAAGAAGAAGAAGAAGAAAGAGTAGAAGCTATTCCATTAGGAACACTGTGGGGTTTGGTAAAAACACTGTAAGTGTCGTGTGAACGGCATGAATGGCTCTTATCAACTACATGATATGAGGTGAATGTTGGTGCATTGGCCGTTTGCTGCCTCTCTCAGCTTCCTGTTCGTCTTTTGATCGTCCATGCACAGGTATGGTGTCGAATCCCCGACCCACTCGTGCCGAAGTCTCCGATGTGGCGAAGTAAGTGGGGAGGGAGGGGAGGGAGGGGGGAGATTGTGCAGTGTTTCTCATATTATATATATATATATATATATATATATATATATTAGCTTTGTAATAGCGCACACATAGATACACACACAATTATATATATATATATATATATATATATATATATACATTGTGTATTTTATCGAATCAGCTTCTTCATTTCCATATCTCCCCCCCCCTCCCCCCCCCCTTCCCCTGGATCTTCGTTATGGATATATAAATACTCTTCATGCGCATGCGGCGGTTGACCCAATGCGTAGTGCTGTTCTCGACGGTGCGGATTGCGTCATGCTGAGCGGCGAAACAGCGAAGGGCATGTACCCGGTATCAACACACAATGAATTCGCAGCCCATATGTCGTTTTGATCGTCCTCGTAGCATTAGTAGCAGCAGCAGCAGTAGTGTTAGTAGTAGTAGTAGTAGTAGTAATAGTCGTTGTTGTTGTTGTGAGTGGTAGTAGTGGTAGCGGCAGTGAGCGGCTGGATTAGATCTTGAGTTGTAGGTTCTCGACGTTTGGTTGTGGTACTTCAATGGTGATAGTATCTTCCTCTTTGTGGCGGTGATGGGGATGGTGGTGGTGATGATGATGATGATGATGATGAAGATGACTACGATTATTCGTCATTAATCGGCGTTGAAGCCATTAGATTATAAATCTTTATTACAGCTATTATCTCTCCCCTCCCCCCTTCTCTACCATCCCCCCATTTTCATTACCAAAAGGTCCAAGCTGTTGTGCAGATGTCCCAAACTTGTAAGGTAGCAGAAGCGAACCTCTCCCTCCCCCCCATCGTTACCGAGAGTATGACGTCAAGAGAGACGATTGTAGCAGCGGGCTGCAAGATCGCTAAGGTAAGTATTTTGTCAGTAATACATAATATTATACATATATATATATATATATATATATATATATTAGATCCGAACAGATTTTTAATAATTAGAACACACCCAGGATCCCAAAAACGCCAAAGGCACGGAAGCGCAGGATTCACATTCCACATCCAAGATGCTATTTGATACGACCCCTCCATGGCAAAAATGGACAACTAAATGAAGAAACCAAGGACGAAGGCAAAGATGCAAATGCAGGAACAGAAAATGGGGATGAAGAAGGTGCTCAAGGTAATGGGAGTGACCAAGGCAAAGAAGAGATCATGTTGGAATATACCAACCTATGCCCAAGACTTAAAAAGAGGAGAAAACGGCTTACACTCGACGGCAGACAAGAAGAGGAGAAGCCTACTACGCTTTCGTTCAAAGAGACTTCGAGCATACACGGTGCGTGGAAGCGATTCTGCATCTATACCACAGTGTTCCCAAGAGAAAAATTAGAGCATAAACATGAAATCAAAGACTTATGGACAGATTTGAAGAAGCCCTTTTCAAATCAGCCACGCCATCTGCTTTATGCCACCAAAAAAACAGCAGGGGGGAGGAGAAAGAGGATGAAGATTCTCCAGCTAGCGTGAGTAGTACTATCACAGTGCATTTAAATTTTGAACCTCTTCAGTCGAAAAGTGTTGGCGATTGTTGCCACGGTAGAGG
>ADNK01002881.1:0-18704 GCA_000320545.1 Bigelowiella natans CCMP2755 | reverse complement strand
ATTTTCTCTAGCTGCCTGATCCGGGTCCTGCCTGTCTCGTAAAGGTCCATGGCTTGCTTTATTATAGCTAGCCATTTGAGCTTGTCGTTTTCGGTGGGGTTAGGGGTAAAGTCGCAGAGTATACTCCTAGCGTTCTTCCACCACCTCCTTGCCTCACCTCTTTTCCCGTTGTATTTCGTTATCATAACCGGTGCTGTTTTAACAGACATGAACTGGGTGTTCCGCTGTACCGGCTGCTGCTGCTTGACGGTGCTCTGGGTCGTCCCCCGCGAGGCGCCCAGACCCCCGTCGTTCCTAAACAAAGCTGCCCACTCTGGAGGTAAGTCTGCTTCGTAATCCATGATGTCCTGCATGATAGCTGCCCAAACATCATGTGTCTGATACTTGTATTCTATCGATACTTTCAGTTTGGCGTAGTTGCTCGCCCTGGGTCGCAAGGCTCGTAATGCCATTACGACCTTCTTGCTTTCGGCGGCCACGTCCTCGTCGTCCGCCTCGTAGAAGTTCTCCAGTGCCTCTGCTGCTGCATCTGCTTTCTTAATCCCGGGTGCTGGTCCCGGCGGTGCCTGTGGAGGTGTTCCTCCTCCTTCCTTAGCGTCCGTATCGCCCTTCCTTTCCTGTTTCTGCTCGTGCCCTTGCACGGCCTGCGAGCCAAAGTCCTGCTGTTCTTCTAGCTGCTGTGACATTGTTAGTCAAATCGTTTCCCGTGTGTGGAAGCCAAAGGTTGTTGCGCGTAAGGTGTTCACAGGCCGAGGCGCTACGTGCACAAGTAGGCAGGGGGGGGGAAAGGCACGTTTGCTTCCTTTTGAAGAGTTGTGTTTATTTTTATTAAAGATTATATTTTTATTAAATCGTGCACTGCGTAATCATTCGCGAAGCTTTCGCGAATGCCGCCGCACGTGGGGCAGCACACTTCCGGTGTGCTGCCATGAGTCCCGCCGGAACCCACGTGCCTATGCTGTATTAATATCTACGTTATCTATATTCTATATCCGCGACAACCCCTTTGTTGTCGCACGTGACTTGTGCCCGCGTAGTGGTACGCGCTACATCTTGCAGCTCGCACGTTCAAGTGTTCGCTGCATAGTTCTGCAGATATACAGATCTAGAGATGTGGGTGCTTATGTGCACCTTGATACACTAGTCAGACTAAAGGGTCTTTTAGATTTGATTTGCATGCTAGCATGCTGCCCCGACTAGACGTCCACATCACCATCTCGACGCATGCATTCATACGATTTCCACAGCTAGACAACAGCACATTCTAGCTCTGAGCATTCAAGCACTCTTTGATGCGCTGCGCAATTGTAGACACATTTTGTCTATTATCGCATGTGTGAGCAGCCATAGCTAGATAGCCACTCATGCACAGCTGAACTGCTGGAGAACATCACAAGCGTAAGATTGTGAATTGAAGAACGGTGCTATAGACATAACACACAACATGCATTGCTAGACTGACGGCCACATTAACGGGCTACACATTATCATGGCGCGATTATGCGCGCCTTAAATTCAGCTGAATGACATACAACATACTGAGCTAAACCTCCAGAAGGAACTACAATGATACTCTGATGGCTTCTAATTTTCCTACATCATAGTGACTCGTGGTGTCGAGGGAGCACAACGTTTTCCCGTCCGGGCTCATGATAAATTCTTTCCATTCTTTGCTGTTCGTCCGAGGAATCTCACCCCACTCCGCTTTTTCGAAATCGTAGGATGCAATCACGTGCCCCTGTCGCAACGTTTTACCCATTACGTAAAGCTTAGTAGAGTCTGGGCTGATCGTGACTTTGGGTTCTGCAATAGTAGTTTTCAAGGGCCGCAGCTCTTTCCATTCCCACGTGTCGAAGTCGAAGAACTCGAATAACGTGACATCACAGTCGCCATTTGGACGGTGTCCGCCAACTGCGTAAAGCCTTTTCCCGTCCGGGCTCATAGCGAAGCCTATAGATTTGCGAGGGAGTGTCATCTTTGGTACTGTTATCCAACTCCTAGAGAAAGAAGGTAAGAATAAGATTTAGTTATCGGGCTCAGTCGACAAGTGGGGGTATATCTAGATTCTGTGTTTTTGTTTACGTATAATAGTATCACCTTTCCTCTAAATCGAAGCATTCTATTGTGTCGTACTCGGAATCCGAGCTCTCTTGTCCGCAGACGGCAAGCCTTCTCCCTCCAGGACAGATTGACACTATAGGACTCTCTCGTCTAGAAGACATCTGTGGCAAATCCCTCCATTTCCCCTCTTCAAAGTCGAAGCATTCGACAGTATTCCACTGCTGATACCCGATTTCCCTGCCTATGAGGGATCCTCCAACCGCGAACATTCTCCGCCCATCTGGGCTCATTGCGACTCCAGCCGACGCTCTTTTCCGGCCCATTGCGGGCAATTCCTCCCAACGGGACGTCGTGAAATCATAGCATTCACAGGAAGCGAGGCCATCACCGCCTACTGCATAAAGTTTCTTGCCGTCCGGGCTCATGGTAACCCCTAAGCCCCTCCGCTTGCAGTGCATCTTTTGTGGAAGTTCTTCCCATGATTCAGTGGCAAAGTTATAGTACTCGACTGTGTCCGAAGGGAGTCCAGAGTGATCGGCACCACCAGCAGCAAATATTTTGCTCCCGTCAGGGCTAACTGCCACGGCGAAGTGAGTTCTCCCACTCTTGAGTTCGGCCACTGTCTCCCATTTCTGCGGTCGGGCAAGCTCCAGTATGCTGGGGTGGAGCATATGAACTATTCCTAGATCTCTTTCGAGAATACTCAGCAATTTAGCTTCATCGGAATTATTCTGTGAAGCTTCATCCCTAATTTTGGCTGCTTGGGACATGAGACCTCTATGTTGGATTAGCTTAGTGGGTAATATTTTGGATAGACCGGCGTTGCAACACGTAGTGACTCCGACTCTCGACACCCTTCTTTCTAGAAGATCAAAAGTTGGAAGGAAAATAGAGTCGGTAAAAATGATCAAAAGGGGGGGGCGACTACTTCGGAAAAATTACAGAAGCGCCAAATTTATGGGAAATTAGACGACAACGAAAATTCATTGTCGCTGACTCGAAATACATTCATTTAATTCCTATTGCGCATCCTAATAAAAGAAAAAGCGCAAGCAAAGCGTTTCTAAAATACCATCCAAGAGAATTGGTCCTTTTTGTGCTCCTTCCAGTTGGGTACACCGCTTTCTGTGGTATGAACATCTCCGCAGTAGATGTTGTTGAAAGGAAATCGTGGTAAATTCGCCAGAAAATAATTGAGGGAACGTCCATGTGTTGCGGAACTAAACCAAAAGATTGGAACGTATCCGAGCTCAGTGTCCCTCGTATTTTGGGTTTCTCACGCCTTGTCGCACCCTAGTTTTCTGTGTTCATGAGTAATCCCGCTGGGTTTTCCGCAGCGCTTTCGCATTTTCTACGGTTACGTTTCCTCATCATGCATGATGAATGAATGCAGGCCATTTGTCTCATTTTCAAGCTGTGGAATTGAAGCCAGATTCAGAATTGACGCCCGGTTCTTTCTGAGCCGCATACCTATATCTCCAACCCATTCTTCGACGTTGACCTTAACGCCTTAACTCCATACGCGGCACGTACCTCTGCACTTGGTGTTATAGCTTGCTCGTAAACTTGCTGTGTTGTCATGGATAAGATTGGCATGGATGAAAGGGGAGAGTTGCTCTGTGATGACAGAAAATGTGTCGTCGCCAAGGACGATAGAAAACAGCAGGAAGCGAAGGACGTCGAGGCGTCGCAGCTGTTCCATCTGAGAGAAAAGAGTTCAAAATTATATCTTAATTGCGAAGGGGGGTATCTCCACCTCGGGGAGTTTTCTAAAACAAACACTCTTATCCTAAGAATATCGGGGGGCAGTGATGGGAGTGATGGGAGCAAAAGCTTCGTTTTAGAGGTAAACAAAGCTATACCAGGGTTCATAGCAAAAAAGTGGATTGGCCGACATAACGGTGGCACATATGTAGGGATATTCTCCGATTTCAATTATGCAATACGGCTTGAATTACGAAATGATGGCAGACTGCATGACGTATCGTGTTCGTGTGACCTTGCCAAATTCACGAAGCAGGGCCGCTACTACAACCAAATCTTCAGCACTCGTGCATCTCGCTCTGGTTACAAGGTGGTGCTATTCGAAAAGACGTTGCCCATCCAAGATCCGACGTTCTATTTGAGGGAGAAAAAATCTGGATTATATCTGAAGCAAACTGGCTGGGGTTATCTGCAGCTTGGGAGATACCGAGAGGAAAGCACGATGCTATTTCGGAAAGCATCTATAGAAGGGACATCATTTCTGCTAGAAACAGCTAAGCGCCTTAAAGAGGGGTGGGGGGGCTACAAATGGGTGGGCCGGGTAGGGGGGCAGAGCCGTGTCGGTATTTATTGCGACCATAACTACTCAATGCGTTTAGAACATAAACCTTCCGGGAAATTGTACAATTCAAGTTCCGGATGTTATTTTGCGAAGGTAACGACTGCTGGATACTACCGTAATCGCATTTACTGCACTAGCGGAGAGGAGTATGAAGATGTTATTTTCGAGGAAGTATCGTCGGATCGGTCGCCACATGAAGAAATTGTAGCTCGCTTCTTTCAAAATTACAACGGACTCAATAAGACTCAGCTTGAAACTCAAGTCCGTAAGGCAAGCGAGGAGGCAATCACTTTTTTGGAGGAGCTTGACCAATGGCTGTCATCCTTTAGAGAAGGTCTCGTAACTCAGAAGCAGGGTGTTGGAGCTGCTCGAGGTACCATAATGGTCGCAGCTATCACTGGGATCGTCCTGACGGCAATTCCAGTCACTATGCCTGCTGGCTTATTTACCCTCCTTGGGATGGGTATTGGATCGACAGCAAATACTGTAGGCGATAGCCGTGCGACGTGTTTGAAACAAGATGAGTTGGCAGAAGTGCTTCGTCAATTTGAGGAGTACCTCGAGGAAATGAATGTGAAATTCCTGTGTATCAAATCCTGCTTTGAGTCTCGGCAGCATATGCAGAGCGCGATCATAGAAGTCAATGCTGTTTGTAACGTTGGCTCAACCGCGAAGGACTTTATCGGCGTGGTGAAGTATATCGCCGGTTGTGCTGCAAGAAGATCGGTGAGTGGCGGGGTTTCCGCAGCATCAAGCGGCGGCAGTACTTCTGCCGCAACGATTGGCAGTGCGAGTACAGCATCCAGCGGAGGATCGTCATCGGCGTCCAGTGGCGCTACCTCTGGAGGAATTGCTGCTACTGAAACTGGTGCGCCAGCACTAATGCTAATGAGGACTTTCGCGATAATTGGAGCATCTGTCGAAATTGCAGTGCAGATTAACGCCATATATGACAGCGTCATGAACAGGACTCCTCTCCAAGATCAGGCGATTGAAATGCAAGCGAATTTGCGTGCTCATCTTCGGAGAATCAAGGGTGATGGGAAAGGAATGGGTCGGGAAACCGGTGGTGAACCGACACGCACAATGGTGGAAGAACGGGTAAAGCTCTGTGGAGGGGACAGTATTCCAAGTGATGAAGATCTTTTCTACATGAAAGCAAGAGGCTCTAATGAATATATGGTCATAACACAAAGCGTTTCCGGAACTCATTACGTGACTGTAGCTCCATTGAATATGTCTACTTTGGTGTTCCGCATTCATAAGGACAAGGATGGGCTTGAAGACAACAGATTTAAGCTTGAAGCTTTGTGGGGATTTAGGCAAAGCAAAAACTGGGTTTCTATGTCCAGAATGACCAACTACTGCATCATGGTTAGTGAACCAGATGAACTAAGATTGTCATCCGATGGCAAGATGATTTGTAGCAACTCATGGTCGCCCATTAAGAAATACTCGGGCAGTGATACGAATTGGGTAAACCATTTGAAATCAACGTCATCTAACGAAGATTTTGTTGATGTGGAATGGGAATTCGTTAAAATAACTCAATGAATAGAACTCATTTCTCCCAGAGAATTCATTCATCCATCGCTTTATCCTCTCTCCGAATCCACTAGGATCATGTTCATTCAATGAAGCTCGTGGTCAAGGCAAGTGTAGTCGCTTGCACGGGGCCATTTCCATGCATTTGAACGCAGATAAAGTTGCACGCAGCACATGCTACCAACAAACGCATCTTCCGATTCGCAGCTCATCATTGCCAGCATGTGGCCTTGTTTGCAGGATGGATGTCGACGAGCACAATGCGTCTGAAATATGATGCTTGCTACGCAATAACACGCATGTACGTGCAGGCTAGCATGAAGACAAACTAGCAAATGAATTGCAAAGTATACATGATCATGTATAGCAACAATTGTAATGCAGCCGTCTTGACCATGCTTTTGACGAAATGTAATGCAGTGAACATGCGTTTGTTGAGCAAATGAACATGCCAAATGTGTGACACCAGAAAGAATCGATGCTAGTATCATGTCTAGATGTGTGTGCGCGTGAGCCTCATTCCGGTTCGGGTGTCTAGATGTGTAGATTTGCAAGAATAAATAACATGTCTAGACATGCACGTACTTTGATGTCACCATTGGAATGTCTAGACGTAACTAGTCGTACGCAAATAATTGAAATGTCAAGAACACATGCATGCATGCTAGTAGCTAGCTAGCTTATTGCTGCGTGCTGCATGGTGGCTACATGTGCTAGCGTGTGCTACAATGCAAAGTATCATGTTGATAAGCGATGTCTAGCAAGGATGATGTATGAGTTGCGATAATGCAATTATACAATTATCGCGTACACTTTGTAATTTTATTACATCTGACATGCACTGTAATTAGCTTAGCTAGTTAGTGTCATCAACCACCGTTCATTAGCGTGAGCGCTTTCTAGCTTTGAGGAAGAACAAGACTGGCGAAGTTCTGGGGTTGGCTAGTTGGCATTGCTACTAGATTGGCATGCATTGTCTTGATACATGTACTAGCATGTGCGTGCGGGCGCAGCAAGACAGCCAACTAGGACATGTTTTAGATGTGCAATCCACGCCAAGATAAGTTTTTTCTTCTCAAAAGTATCGATTCAACGTTCTTGAATTCTTTTCATATGTAACGTTCATTAATAAAACATGCTAATCCAGTGCCAAAGTCCCAAGTCTAGACGCAATGGGATTAGCAACTTTCAATATATATGTTTATAATATTTTTTTTTTGGGAATCCGATGTGGACGCCATGCTGCCTTTGCTTACCTCGAGCTACAAGGTGCTAGCAAGATGCATGTCTGCGTTTCTGAAACTGTTTCCCGAAACATCAACATATGCTTGGACAGGGGGGAGGCTCGTATAATTCTAATCAAATGTAAAAAGGGCGTGGTCCTAACTGACGCACGAGAAAGCTAACTTTATGGTGATGATAATGATGATAATGATGATAATGATGATGGTGTATCTGAACTTCTGAGAAGGCCAATCCGTCCACCTTTGAGAATCAGCTGCTCGTATTCTATTAATGCAACAACTACTACTACTACTACTATTACTACTACAACTACTACAACTACTACAACTGCTGCTTCTATCACTGCTGCTGCTGCTGCAGGTGCTGCGACTACCATTTCCTTTTAAGAAATAATTATTAATGACACCGGCTGGTTTCGCCATGTACACCTCTACAATAGACCAACGGGACTTCTATTTCTCCGGCAGCTCGTAGGTGCGCGCTAGGTGATACCGTAGCTGCGGGCTGCACTTCCCGAAGTACTCCCCCCACCGGCTGCCGAACATCGCGCGGAAGTTGTGGAGGAGGCTCTTGACCATACTGTGCAGCTCTTGGCTGGGCGGCTTGAAGGAGGCCAGCGCCTCGCAGAGGGCAACAAAGATGGGCGCACTCCGCATTGCTTGCGGGCGCTTCGGAACGACACCGCACAGCCCCCGGAAGGCCATCTCCACTTCCCTCGGGTGCTCGTTTTGCGCCGTTTTCGTGAGGCTCTCGCACCACGCCTTCGCAAAGTGCTCGAGATGCTTGCCGGTCTCCCCAGGGCACACAAGCCCCAGTCTTGAGATGGTGAGGGCAATGGAGTGGAAGAGGCCGCTGTCTCGCTGCAGCTGTGATTGCTTCTCGCCGCCGTCGCTGCTGTTGTTCAGGATGGGAATCATCTTTCGCATGGCAGCGTCGGTGAACGGCGCCATGCATCTCGGCCCAAGCCGGATGGCTGCCTCTCCAAGCGCCCACGCTGCGTTGGAGCACACGAAGGGGTGGGCAGAGTCCAGATTGAGCACGATCACTCTAGCAATGTCCCTGAAGTAGCCTCCGATGAAGCCCGGCGAGGCGCACACGACGTCGCCCATCCAGGCCATGGCGCTCTGCCGGATAAAGGGGTTCGGGTCGCTGCAGCACGCGATGAGCGTCTCGAAGACGGCCTTCGGCTCTGCGAGGTGGGTCTCCACCTTCCCAAGGGCTCGGTATATGCAACCCGCCAGCTCGATGCAGCACACCACGGAGTCTGTTCCCTCGAAGCGCTGGAACCTGCTGTCGGAGTGCAGCTCCGAATCGCGCTGCTGCTGGCGTTTCTGCTGCTGCTTCGCCTCGGCCTGTTTTTGTCTCCACCGCAGCTCCTGCAGGGTCTTCAGATTCATCATTATCAGCTTGAGGCACTGGGGGAAGATGACCTTCGCGTACGGGAGGAACTTCTGCTCGGCGCTCAGGGCGATGGCAGATAGACTCTCGAGGAGGGGGAAGAGGCCGTAGCTGCCCGTCTCCATCTTGGACCAGTGCTGCAGCATGGAGGAGACAGCCCCCTCCAGGAACTTATGCTGCTCCCTGAACTTCGGGCCTGCGGTGCGGGCAATGGTGCCGATGAGATCGTACAGTGTGTGCCTGTTGGCCTCCTGGTATGACCCCATGCACTTGCCAACCTTCATCAAGACTGGTTCGAGAAAGAGCCCGACCTTCCTAGCGCCGTGCCGCGCCGCCGTCTCCTCGAATACCCGCAGCATCGCGCTGCAGGCCGCCTTCTGCACCTTCTTGCTGCAGTCCCCCATCTTCTCGAGGAGGGTCTTCACGAGCGGGCGGAGGAACTTGTTGTCCTCGTCGCTCTGCAGGAGGACGGGGGCATATCGGCTGAGAGTCCAGCAGGTGATGCGGCGAATGGCGGACCGCTCGTCGTTGCTGCCCTTAATGAGGAGCGCGAATAGCGACTCAAGGTGCTCCTTGATGCCGCTCGCACAGCCGCCCGCCACGGCCCCTAGCGCCAGGACGCCGCTCTCTCTTCTCAGCCATTGCTTATGCTTGAGCAGCTGGTTGACGAGGGGGAGGAAGATGGGTAGCAGGTCCTTCCCCTGCACTAGCATCGCCAGGCTGTCAAGGCTGTTCGCGCTGGATTTGCGGACGGACCATTCGCACCCGTCCTCCCCCCGGCTCACGGCGTCGACTTTGGAGGAGAACTTGCCTTTGGATTGGCGGGCATGGCGCGGGGCCACCTCCTGGGCGGTGTCGGGGACGTGGGAGTCCTTTTCCTCGCCGAGGTCGGCAAGCTCCTCCTCGGAGAATACCAGGCTTCGGAGCAGCAGCGGCACGAGGTTTTTCAGGTATGGGCCCAGCATCTTCGCTAGAGCTCCTTGGGCCATGCTCTTCTCCCTGCGGGCGAGGGAGAGGGGGGAGGATAGGATGAGCGAGGAGGCTGGTGGTGGCGATGGCCATGACGGGGTGATTTTCATAGTGTAATGATGGCGACGATGATGACGACGATGATGATGACGACGATGATGATGATGATGATAACGATGATCGTGCTTTGTGCATTGATGCGTATCGCGACTGACCTGGTGGCGAACCAGTCTGAGCGCGGTAGGTTTCCATGTTGGAGGAGTAAGCGGAAGAACTCGAAGGCGCAAAAGACAACCTGCAAGGACGGGCTTAGACAGTGACGATGTTCGTGATGGTGATGCATTGCGCTATCATCATCGTTCAGGTGATAATAACAAAAGCCTTCGCCTCCATTGGGACGTTATAGATTCAAGATTTTGTCATCTCGCTAGTTTATGTTTCAGAGGTATTTGCAAAACCTTCTCGTCGCTCTTGGAAGCCAAATGCAGCATCACCTTGATGCAATCTTCGAACCTGCGATAATAAATAAATAATCGCATCCTCAACCAACAGGTAAAAGGCGGGTTGTGTGCGTGTGCGTGTGTGTTTTTGATGAAATATAACCTCATCTTGAGTTGCGAAGATCCAGCCTCCTGGAGGGCGATGAAGGCCCACCCGACACGTAGCAATACCTGCGCGCAACAAGACACCATAGATCAGATGGTATTAAGCAAGTAGCATCAGAAATATCTTGAAATAGCAATCCCGAAGGTACAGCGAGAACTCGAATGAACTTTTGGCTCATGGCATGCCTCCACGGTCATCTCTACGCATCGGCAACCACCATTGTGCTCCCCCCCCCCTCTCCCTGTATTAGAATATGTGGTAGCTGCCTCTTCTCGCTCGTCATCTCCGATGTGTTTGTTGTTGTTTCACACGAGAAAGGAAATAACTGATCGACCTTTGGACTCGAGTCTTTGGCAAGCACAAATAGGTTTTGGAGGTATTGTTCTGTCAGGCCCTGGAATGGGCTAGGCATTCCTGTGACATGTGTAACAGGCAAGGAGGATGGGGGGGGGGGGAGGGAAGGACAATTTTATTTGGTAACGACGATAACCAAGCAATACTAGGAAATCGTTAAAAATGTACTTCTTGGAATGTCCCTGAAGAGGGAAAAAGAGGGGGGGGGGGGGGGGGAAACTAACCTGGGCCAATTGCTTGGCCGACAGCACTAATCGCCATATGTCTTATCTCCTGGACGAGTTTATGAGAGATGTTACGAACGCAAAGATAATATACAACGATAACAGTTTCGTCTTGAGGATGATGATAGTTCTTGATTACCTCATTATTGGACTTCATTTTCTCCACGACCTTTTGCATCAACATCTGGAGCTCCTGAGAAGGGCGAGGAGGAAGGCGGGGAGGAAGACGGGGAGGAGGGGGAACGGGAGAGGGAGAGGATTATAACAATGGCCGAAATCTGCCTCTACAAATTTAGCATTCTATGGGATTTGTGCTTTCACACAGCTGTAGAACAAAAAGTAATGGGAGGGGGAGGAAGCATCGATGCTTCTTCCTTGCATCTCAGGAATCTACTGCTACATTTTATTTTTCGCTCATAAGCACACACATCAGGAAAGAACCTGCGGATGGGCCTTCAACAGCTCCTCTCCTAAAAAATAGAGACGAACGCGTACAACTTAGTTCCAGAAATGTACTCCCCCCAACCTCTCTCCCGCTTTACACCAGATACAAGCTAGTATCAGGGTTATTATATAGTAAAGCCATGAAGACGATTCTTACCGCAGTCTTCCATCAACGATTCCACGACAATCATTGTGCTGTCTTGAATCTGAAAGGAAAGATCATAACTTCACACAACGCATATCTTCAACCCATGCAAACATACACAGCACACAACGCCCCATGTACTGCACGACTGGCACCAAAAGTATACCCCCCCCCCCCCCCCCCTCCTAAAAAAATTCAACGCGCAGTCCGACACCTACCAATAGATTCGGGTTGGCTAAGTTCTTCGCCAAAAAACCTAGCCAAGGACCGTTGCCCTTTTCGAGCTTTGCTATTGTCTGGTGATAGGTTTGTTTTATAAAATATCAGTGAATCAACTAGATTGGATCAAAGGAGTCGTGCTCCAATGCAGTCAACGAGTCTACTGTTTCAGCAAAATGTACCGCAAGTATATTGCCAAAGGTAATTCTGATTTGCCGATTCTTGTCATCTAATCATATTCAAACCACGCAGTGGTAAAGTGAGACCAAACAGTAAAAAACAGTCACGATTTCCTGCAAGTACTGCTCGATCTCTACCTATGCAGCGGAGAATAGAATCTCTGACTTGTTTCTTCACCCTGGTTGTTACAGACAGAGCATTAGGTGATGCGGAATAGTGTCATTTCACCTTCATTTGAGAGGGCCTCTCAAATGAATGCACTACCCGGCTGCCATCTGCGAATACACCCTTCCGTTGGCCAAATTCCGCATCAGAAGTATACCCGCCTTTGGAATTTTCGGAGAAAATAATGTTCAAGCTGATGGATTTATGGCTTCCAAATGGATAAATGGCATAATACCTGCCGCCTCGTAACGAGATCTATTGCTTTCGGGTTTGAGAAGATGTAAGCAAGGCATTGATTGAATTCAGAATTCGTTCGAAGCTGTTAAAATGTGGAACACAAACCATCAACGAATCTATCCCCACACTTACGGGAAGACAGGGGTTAATACCGTCTCAAACTTTCGGTACACATTCTTCTGAACTTCCGCATCTCTGCCAACGGGGGAAAACAAGGAAAATGAATGAATGCACTACATATATTATCACCCAACACTCGATTCTCTCAGAACATGGGAAAAACGAAAATGTGGCCACTTACGGTTGTCTGCTAGCTCTGAGAAGGTCCAGAGCCTGGGTTCAGCAGATGAAAATTACATTAATGATGTTAGCTGCTGCCTGCTATTTGCGTGAGAAATGATTATCATTACATCCTTCAAGAACTTTTCCGCATTCATGCCTCTGGTGTCAGTGTTTGATGATTGCATCGATCAGTCTACACCCTCAAGGGGCGATGGAGATGCTTCCAGCGGAAAGAAGGCTAGCCAAGGAGGAAGAAGGGGGTGGCGGGTGTGTGTTGCGCTTATAAACGAACAAAAAGACCCCTAAAATTACCAAAAATGATAAATATTTGAAGTCGCTGCGAGAAATTCCATAAAATTTTTCTTTGCCGCAGCCTCGCTTCTTCATCTTCTTCCGAAGGAAATGAGAAAATCCCAACTTCGCAAATGCGCAGTTTTCTACTTCGTAATTCGCTCATAGTAAGTCCTGAGGTGGATTGTCGCTGGACAAAGTTTGCCTGCGTGTATGGCTGCAATTGCGCTCTTGTGGAATGAGACAATGAGACGTGCCACACAAGAATACTTCGAGGCGACATCGAATAAATGAGTTCCAAGCTAAAATTATCATGCAATTCCAAATTCCAGCGGGCCGATTAAAAAAATTGAGACCTATCGAAGATCATCGGGATTTCATCTGAATCCCGTGATCACAGGGGGTTAATCATATTTCCTATAATGCAGGATAATTTAATACATATGCTCGCTTTGAAGGCTTAAAATTAAGCACTTTTACAATCAGACTAATTATTTTAGATCTGAAACTTCTCATAGCCGAATGTCACGGTTCCACCCCCCCTCCAGCCCTGATCGGGCTTTCGATTCGAAGGGGATGAGAAGAAAGGTTAGGACGATCGAAAATAATTACATTTAAATCGCAATCTAATCATGACCAAAATTTGTTGTTGTCGCTAGGGATATGGAACCCTGTTTCTACCCTTTCTGGCGGTCGCTGCTTTGTGTGCAGGTTGCATTTCCCACTCGTTTTATTCCTCGTATGAGTTTGAGATTGTCCATAATTCTGACGGGGATATGGCGCCATGTTTCGAAGATTTATATTCAGCGAAAGATAGAGTGTCTATGTGGTCAGTGGTTGTGGGTGGGGAAAAGCAAGAGAAGGGGTAGGGTACCCTCTTCTCCACAATTGATTCGTGTATAACGCAATTTTAGTGGCTCTAAGTGTCGTTTCCAGTCGCCATCAAGTAGGACTTGGAACTTCGACAATACGTAGCCAGGTAGCTTATTGTTATCGAAACATGTATAGTATCAAAGTTTATATTCCTGCGCTTTGCGTTGTGCGAGGAATAACAATTCTGGCTGTCTAGTCATGATAAGAAATGATAAATAACAATATTGGTTTGTCACATCAGAAGGGCGCTCAATGCTTCGTATCTCGGCCACTATCTAATCAAGGTCGAGCATAGTTTAGAAACAATATTAGACTTAGAACTAAAGCTGCATGCACGAAGAGTAAAGGCATTGTTTTTACCCACTAGGCGCGAAGACGAGACTTCGCTCACTGAACCCAGCGCTACATTTGAGGAATCGCCTCTCTCTGCGAGCGAGTGAGAACTTCATCCTAACCGAAAACACTAGAGCGATTTCCCCATACTGACTTAGTGCTGATGCTTTGTGCACGCGCAATCAAATGCGTAGCGGTGATGGAGGAAGAGGAGGAGCTCGGAATCGATGATAGCATGGTGGACGAGAGGCTGCGAAGAGCATTTCCTATGGTAAGTTGAGAGACATCGAAGGTGTCATATTTGTCGATCCCTTGCATGATTGAGGACCTTCATCAATCTAGGCGGGAATCGTTGGGTGCGACGAGATCAAAGCTGCTCTGCTACTGGGCGCTGTTGATAACTCGTAATGACACAAGCTTTGCCACTCGACATCGACGACAATTTAAAATGGGGATGGCCATTCCATCTAACATAATAAATGTGAAGTGTTTTCTACTAGAGTCGGTGAGAATACGTTCAGACGCTCTCCTGCCGTTTTGGTTTTGTTTTTGGTGAATAGCTGTCTAACCCCCTCACCTCCTCCTCCTCCCCCCCCCCTTTCCTTCACCAATCATCAAAGTCTGGGTGGAATTGCAATTGCTGGACGCCGGGGTACAGCTAAATCAGTGCTAGCGCGTGGTCTTCATGCCCTTCTGGTAAAGAGCTCATTGATTTAGAATCCTCCTCGTTTCCCCTCCTTTCGTATCACCCCCCTTTCTCCCCTCTCCTCCTCTCCCTTCCCCTCTCGTCTATTCATTTATATTCATATTCCTAATTTTTTTGGGTCTTCCCCGACTCCCACTCTTCCTCTGCCTCTCCTCCCAACAGCCTCCCATCGAGGTCGTGGAAGAATCGTTTGCGAATGCCGACCCAAATGACGTGTCCTCGTGGGAGTCAGGCCTGGCCGATAAGCTTGATGTAGTTACCACTGACTGACTGACCTCCTAATGACTATCTGTGTTGTTTGCTGATGGTGATGACAGTCGATAGCAGCGCTCGTTGCTTTGTCTGAAACTCAACATCACAATCTTAAAACACTCACGCACACGCACACGCACGCACGCACACACACACACACACACACACGTGTTTCTCACATGCTCAGGGCAAAGCGGCGAAGAAGAAGGTTCGATCTGCGCCTTTCGTAACCATTCCTCTGGGAGTCACAGAGGACCGCCTTATCGGTGATATTTCTACCTTTAACACTGCTCGTTTTCCTCAACTCCTCCGTGGTTCCCGGCGTCACATAGAATGCCCCTTTCTTCGCCAAAAATAGGTACGGTGGATATCGAAGAGTCGACAAAGCTTGGGAAGCCGGTTTTCCAGCCGGGGCTTCTCGCGGAGGCCAATCGCGGCGTCCTTTACATTGATGAGATCAATCTCCTCGACGATGGGTAAGGCATTTCATAGGCTCTTCCAAGATGATTAGGATTCGATGCCTGTCCCGTGATACGGCGCTAGTAAAGCATTTCCCCTACTTTACACCGTCATCGTCATTGGTCCTTTTCTTACTTTTTGCACCATCATCATCGGAAGAGCAAGCAATGAGAAATGATGTGTCGTCGCCATCATAGAATCGTGAATCTGCTTCTCTCTGTTCTCTCCGACGGAGTCAACGTGGTGGAGAGGGAAGGTCAGTGACAGGGTTTTCAAAAGCATTGCCCCCCTCCCAAACACAACACACTCGTGACTAGTCTTTGTTGGTGATGAAGTATGTTACTAATCGACGCTGCTGTAGGTATCTCAATCAAACACCCGTGCAAACCTCTGCTTATCGCGACATTCAACCCAGAAGAGGTAATAGTAGCGCGCAGAAATGAAGATAGTGGGGGAGGGGGGGGGGGGGGGAGGGGGGACATCGCGGTTGAACGCAGACCCACCTTAATAATATTCGTGTGTGTGTGTGTGTGTGTGTGCTTTGGGTGACGAGTATGTTTGTTTATATATTTGTGTTGGTTGTGTTGTACGCAGGGCGATGTTCGTGACCACCTGCTTGACCGCATAGCCGTGGTGAGAAGATCTTTAAAACCATCGATGAAAACTAGCGTGCAAAGTAGCAGTGCGGAGGATTACTACTCTTGCCATTACTATCAACTGTTATCACACTCAAGCTCACTGTCGGCACGACGCGCATATATCATTTCTCCTCCTATTTTGACCCACCCGCCATTTGTTGGAAAAACTACTCTAGCACATATCGAAAGCAGCAGCATCATCAAGATGCGTCCTCCTGCATGTTTTTACCATCAAGCTGCTCGTGTATATTTATATTCTGTATATACTCTCTCTCTCTCTCTATATATATATATATATATATATATAAGGTGTTGAATAGCGAAGAGCCGAAGACATCCGAGGAGCGGCTAGAGGCGATGGATATGGCCTCTCGCTTTCAAGATGACCCCATGGAGATCATCGAAGAGTGCAAAGACGCGACCGGGCAAATGGGCTCTCAGATTCTCTTCGCGAGGTATGCTGCAAGCAGCGTTGTTACTGCCCATGCTGACGCTCAAAAGGCATGAATAATCCGAAAATAACCCCTAAATGCTCCCAAGGCTGCAAAGCACCGACGTTTGTTCTTACACACACCGTGTGCATATGATGACGCAATGAAGACCCTTCCCTTGTAAAGTAAATTAAATAACCCCCCAACCCCCTCCCATTTGTCCTGTTTTTCCCTATCCGCAGGGAGTTTCTAAAGGAGGTTACGATCGGGCCAAAGCAGATTGAATACCTTGTCGATGAGGCTAGGAGAGGAGGCGTAGAAGGCCACAGAGCGGAGATGTTTGCCGTTCGCGTCGCAAAGGTGGTTGAATGGAGACGGGCGCTCACATGAAAACTATTCACTGCGCAGTGCTGCAGCTAGAAGAGAGGAGAGGAAACCTCGAGCGAGCATCGTAGGAATTCAAGCCGCGACACCGTTTTTTTTTGTTTGATGTTTTTTAATAATTCGGTGTGTTTACTGACAGGCAAACGCGGCGTTGGAGGGCCGCACCAAGGTCGTCCCCGAGGATCTTCAGAAGGTGGAGTGCGGCAAATTTTATTAACGAATACGATGATAATAAGTTCTGGTAGATACTAGTGTGGGGCGGTTGGGGATGGGGGAAGGTAATGTGAGTAGCAACGATGATATTGACGCTGATGATTCTCCCCCCCCCCCCCTCCCCCCCTCTTCTCCAGGCGGTGAAGCTCGTGATCATTCCTCGCTCGATCTTCAAGGATATGCCCCCAGAGGAAATGGAGCCTCCTCAGCCCCCCCCACCTCCTCCCCCACCACAAGATGAGATGCAGGAGGAGCAAGAGCAAGAGCAGCAGGAGCAAGAGGAAGAGGACCAAGAGGTTGTAAACCATGACGACGATGATGATGATGATGATGAGGCTGGCGCACTGCTAGACCGACAAACTCTCTACTGCTTCTTCCTCTCTTGAGATACCCACGTGCACACACACACACACACACACGCACACACGCAGGGGGGAGGGACGGGGAGGAGAGATAGAGAGAGAGAGAGAGAGAAAGAGAGAAAGCTCTTATTTCCTAAAATAGCGAGCACCCTCTGAATACTATATCTCCTCCCCCCCCTCCTCTTCTTCGTCTCTTCTTCGTTCTGCTCGAAACAGGAGGAAGAGGAGCCCGAGATGGACCAAGTCCCCGAGGAGTTTGTCTTTGACTCTGAGGGCGTTATCCTCGACGACGACCTGATGAAGTTCCAAAACTCGAATAAGGCCTCCGGAAGAACTGGCCGAGCGAGGGTCAGTGGTGTTAGTTGTCACTCACTCCGCAGCTGAGAGGCTATGATGACCATCCTGCCGCAATAGTAACAGCTTCAATGCCATCGTCATCATCGTCCCCATCATCATCCTCATCGTCGTTCGCACTTCTCGTTTTCCTGCCCGAGAACTAACGTGTTCCTCCCTCCTTCTCCACAGACGCAGATGATATTCTCAGAGGATCGTGGACGCTACATCAAGCCGATGATTCCCAAGGTGAGCGAGGAGAGAGAGCGAACGGCAGATATGTGTCGCCGCGGAGCGGCAAAGGGGCCATTTTCCGCCTCTTATTCATTCAGCTTCTGCATGTTTTTGTTTTATTTTATTTTTGTTTCCCCCCTCCCTGTGGGCACATCTTCTAATGTTGTTCCCCCCTTCCCAATTATCGATCTCCACCGTCATCGTCTCCACCATCACCCTCATACTCATCGTCCGTCATCGTTCTGGTTATGACTAACAGGGCAAGGTGAAGAAGATGGCTGTTGATGCAACCCTGCGTGCCGCAGCTCCTTACCAGAGGGCGCGACGAGAGAGAGGCAAGGAGAAAGGAGACATTCGCAATGTTTACGTCGAATCGTCGGACTTCAGGGCGAAAAAACTTGCCAGAAAGGTACTTTGGAATCTTGCCATAATGATTTCTATTCCCCCTCTCCCACCCCCCCCTCCGTCCCCTCTCTCTCTTTCTCTATCAATCAATCTCGATCTACCCTTCGCACGCACGGATGCAAGCATTCACACTTAGCTCTGTATTAGTGTTGATAGTGTTTTGTATTCTTTGCCGCAATTTCCACCACCGCCCTGTATAGGCCGGTTCCCTAGTGATCTTCTGCGTTGATGCCTCTGGATCGATGGCTCTCAACCGAATGTCGAGCGCCAAAGGTGTGTGCGCCAGAAAAGAAGGGGGGGGGGGGGTGGGTGGGAGGGGAACGGGAAGTGGCGGTTTGGTCGATCGTTTTCTTTCTTCTCTCTCTCTCTCTCTCTCTCTCTCTCCCTCCT
>ADNK01002884.1:0-17261 GCA_000320545.1 Bigelowiella natans CCMP2755 | reverse complement strand
TATATATATATATATATATATATATATATATATATATATATTACATTACGTGTTGTGTGTGTGTGTGTGTGTGTGTGTATGATATAAGATAGTACAACAAATGTTGTTTAAGTATTGCAACATAGAGTAAATATCGATCTCATTTCTCACATGTTCTTGGGAACATTGTAGGGCCACCACGATCAAGGCATCTTTTCCGAAACCCTGCTGCTAGTGATGAATGAGCAGCTTGAGGTGCGATAGTCATTCCTCTCATATGGTGGCGAATCGATCGAGATCGGGCAAGAATGCTAATTATCATGATATGGCACGCGCTGGAACAACAATGCACGGCGATGCAATGATACTCTCCGCGGCACTAGAGCCAAAAAGCAGGCGACTACGCGCGATCGATTTGTTTTGTCTAGTTTTTGTTTGTATGTGCATTTGCGCTTGCAATGTCATTTGTTCAACGTCCTAGCGTTCATCATTTGTGTGGTATTCTAGCATTACTAGATTAGTGTGTCTACCAGAAAATGTGAAAAACCTGTTGCTGGGGGACCGATCATGTAAAGCTAGCATGCGCAGCAAGTGGGTCGAGCCTAGCTAGCTAGATGGCGATTATAATAATGATATTGGATCGCTAGATTGTGCGCATGCTCATCATCATCTAGCTCGTCATGCCCAGTCGATACGATCAACGTCAAGCATTTTTGAACAGCTAGCTACAGCTCTAGAGCTAGCAAGTTTGCTCACATACATGACTAGCTATATAGATGACATCAAACGCCGGCATAGCATAAGCCTAGATAGCTAGCAGATAGCCACTTCCCTCTAGCTAGCTAGCTTGCCCTACATTTACATGAGCTGCATTATTAGTACATGGTAGACTATTCGATTCTAATTTTAGTATTGAAAATATTTATAACCAGATTATTATACCTAGTTACATCTGTCTCATGCATACACTATTACATATATATATATATATATATATATATATACATATATGCGTGTACTTGCTATGTTGCTTACACAAATGGCAGTACGCTGAGCGAGTCGGCACAAACACTACAATCATAGAGAAACAAATGGTAGATCGACTGCCTGCTACTTTCATTATCGTAACGTAGCATAATTTCGCATATATCTTCCAAGTAACCACTTTTCCTGTTATTGGTGCTGCTGCTACTGCTGCTGCTATACGCAATAATCCGCGAAGAGGACTTAAAGACAAATTCATCAGCACGGCCAGTTGCATCAGTGTACTATTACTTGCTCTCTCTACTACCTCATCACTATTTTTCTATTGTAACATTTAACTACCACTACTGCAATTACTACTACCATCATTACTACCACTACTACTACTACTACTACTTCTTCTTCTTCTTACTACTACAGCAAACAACTAATACTACTTTGCAGATATTGTCGCGGCACTACTAAGAGCTTGCTTCTTCTGCGCAACTGTCACAGTAGAAGTCTCCGTCGCCATCATCGTCTCCGCCGCTGTCTTTGTGTCCTCCTCCCCCACCGACGCCTCTTCCTTCTTCTTCCTCAATGCGGAGTGGGGTCGGAGCGCCGTTGAAGGAGGGGTGATAATGTCGGCCTCTGCCTTTCCTTCCTCCTGCCGCTGCTGCGGCTGCAAGTCCTCATGGGCGCTAATCTTGCCGCCGCCATGGCTACCACTACCACTACTACTATTACTATTACTGTTACTGTTACTCTTACTACTATTGGTACTGCCACCACTGCTACTACTATTACTACTATTGTTACACTGCTGCCTTCCCCCACCAGCTGCACCTGCTGCTTCAATACCAGCAAAGCGAGCATCTTGCTGCGGCTGCTGCTGCTGCTCTTGGGACTCTGCCGTTGTTGTTGTTGTTGTTCTAATCGTCGTTGCCGTCGCCGTCTTCTTCCCCGCTGATGCTGCCGTGCCTAATGGCAGTGCCGGCGGTAGTGGCGGTGGCGGGGCTCCTGCTGCCGGAATCATTGCTGGGGCGGCTACAACGGTGGGAGAGAGGGTGTGCGCCAGCGCAGGGCTGCTCGCACTGATGGCCATGCTAGGGGTGGGGGCGAGCATTGGGATAAGAGCTGGCGCGGCGTGAATAGCCGCTAGTGCCGGATGATGCTGCGTGGACAACACCGATGCTGGTGCTGCTGCTGCCGACAACGCCGCTACTGCTGGATGATTCTGTGGAGTCGTGGTGGAAGTAGGTATTGGCATGCCCATGGATCCAGCTATGGCCGCTACCGCTGCTGCAGCTGCTAGTTAGGATCGAAACAACAACAATTTTAAAAGGGGGGGGGGGAGATTAGTCGAAAGCCAGTGGTAACGAGGATCTTTTCCTCTCTCTCTCTCTCTCTCTCTCTCTCTCTCTCTCTTTCTTATGAGAGGGTGATGACTCAACCCTCGCCGCCATAGCCACAACAAGCAGCAAAGCGAGAGGAATGCAAAAAAGGACAGACGAATGAATGGGCCTGTCACTTGCCTCGGCAGCATGCCATGCAAATCAAAGAGCGGCCTTCTATCACTATGATGACGACGATGGCGACGACGCTAAGGTTCCCCCCTCCCACCTACCCGCTGCACTGTCAGGAATCATCATCGAAGCGGTAGCAGGGGGCACACCGGGTACTGGCAGATTCCCCGGTGCTAACGGGCCGCCCACACCGTGCAGCTGCCGATGATGCAGCTGCTGGAGAACGCCTGGGGCGACGGCGGCGGTCTAAGAATCAAGAGGCATGTTGCGAACGATATCAATACGAATCAAGGAAGTGGATCTCAAGGAACCCATCAATCATCTTCATCATCCTCATCACCATCCAGGGGCTAAGTTATTTGAATGGGTACGGATCCAACCTGCTGATCTCCGGCGGACTGTCGCTGCTGTGGCCTTTTCCTCCTCTTCTTCTTCATCGTTGGCAGTGGTTGCAGCGTCGTTATCGTCCCTTCCATTCCCCCACCGCCACCGCCGCCACCACCGGCATCATCGGCACTGCTGCTGCTGGCACCCTTTGCCTCGCTTCCTGTGGTGGGAGAGGTGCTGTTACCAATGGTGGCTGGTGAAGCTGCTCCGCCATTACTCGCTACAGCTACCCCCCCTCTCCCCCCTCCACTTTCTTCTCCTCCCCCAGCATCAGCTTCTTGTTCCGTTGGCTCTGCGCCAGCACTCATCTTATTCTCGCTGGCGGCGTTGCTGCTTTCCTTGCCCCCCCCCCCGGTGCCGGTGCCGGTGCCGGTGCACTTGGCTTTGTGCGCCCCAAGGTGGTTGCGGGTGGGGAATCGCTTGACGCAGGTCGGACACTGGTAGGGCGTTTCGAACGTGTGCTTCGTGCGGATGTGCCCCGTTAAAGTGCTCTTCTGCGTGAAGCTGTTTTTACCTAATTTTGGAAGTACGCAACGTTAAAGTGTTTGAAAAAAAAAAAAGAAAACGCTACAGAAGGGGGGGGGGGGGGGGGGGCGGTGAGGGGGACGTAAAGTGTGTGCACATTGGGGTGGGTTTTGATATGGTGCATACATGGTGGAAGAGGGCTAACAAACCCCACAACCCCGCTCTCCCCCCCCTTCCTATCACTCCTCTCTCTCTCTCTCTCTCTCTCTCTCTCTCTCTCTCTCTCCGCCCCATTTCCCACACATGCACGCCACACCACCATGCAACACAGCTGCTGTTTGTTCCTTACAATATTGGCACGTGAAGGGCCTCTCCCCGGTGTGCAGTCGAAGATGCTTCTTCAGGTGAACACGCTGCCGAAATCTCTTCTTGCAAATCGTGCACGGGAATGGCCGCTCCCCCGTATGGATCATGCGGTGTCTGTTTACCAGCGCGCTCGTGCCGAACGTTTTCCCGCACTGCTCGCACTTGTGCACCTTCGCTTGCTTGCCCGCCCTCTTCTGTCTCTTGGGGAGGGGGGGGTTGATGACAATGGCCTCGATGGGCAGACTGAACTGCTGGATTTGTGGGGGGATACTACCGTTGCTTCCATTGCTATTCCGCGGGGGAGCGGGGGCAGTGGAGAACGGCTGTGGTTGGTGTTGTTGTTGTTGCTGCTGCTGCTTTGCCGTTGTAGGAATAGAAATCGCCCCTCCGCCACCGATTGCTACCACTCCCCCCACATTCGGTGTCGCAGCGTTTGAAGGCTGGCCAGAGGCTCCTACCCCCCCCAAACTCTTTGACGACGAGGCGGCTGTAGCGGCTAGTGCTGCCTTGAGTTGGTGGGGGGTCAAAAATGGAGTCAAGGGATTGAGAGATCGTATATTCGCTGCGATCGTCGTTGCCATTGTCGCGTTTCCTGCTCCAGCCGGCACTCCGACAACATTCATTGGCGTTGCCCATACCCCATGCCTCTGCTGCTGCTGCAGTTGGCCTGGGTGGCCGCTGTTGTTATTATTATTATTATTATTATTATTATTATAGTGGGGCTGCTGGCCAGCTACTATACTTGCCAGCTGAAGCGGTTGCTGCTGCTGAAGAGCATGTACTTGGCTATGAACGACCCCATCTCCCCCCCCAAGCTGTGCTTTTACGGGTGGAAATTGCGGCCGCATCTGTGGCTGCAGGATTGGTTGGATTACGTTCTGCTGCTGCTCCTTCTGCTGGTTGGTGGCAGGGGATGGTTCTTTGCGTTTTGTCCCAGCTACAGATGTTTGTTGCGGAGTTTCAGTCTCCATAGTAGCAATATTGCTCCCAGGCGCTTCGTCCGATGCAGCTTTTGCGTCTGGCATGCCGAGCAGGGACGAATTCTCCTTCCCAAGTTTGCTGCCTTCCAGATTCGCTTTATCGTTTATTGTTAAAGCAGGGTTTACTTCCGTCTCACTCGATGGCGGTGCTGCTGGAGGAAGTGCCGTCTTCGTATCAGCAGTTGACTTATTGTTGCTAATTCCGTTTTTGCTGATATTATCGCCACGCATAGAGAGTTGGAGTAATGTGTTGGGTTTCCCGGTGGCGGTGGCGGTTGCGGTGGCTGGCCCCTTCCCCGGAATATTCAACGCAATTAGAATTGAAGCGGCGTCAGCAGTTGCGTCTGATTTGTTGCTCTTCTTTCCTTCTACCCCTAGTTCAGCAGGTGTCTTGATTTGGCAGAGAGGAGGATTCGCCTCTTTGGTTTCTTCGGCGATTGTTGCCTCTGGAATGGGCACGGACAGGACCCCTTCGATGTTTTGGACAATACCCTCTTCGGGCATTTGCTTCTTAGCCGACGAAGTGACCCTTGAGGTTGACATATAAGTCGTACATTAGATTGCTCATCTCAGGGACTACGTCCCATACATCCCTGCCCCTCTCCCCTTCCTCTCTCTCTCTCCCCCTCTCCCCCCCCCCCTCTCTCTCTCTCTCTCTCTCTCTCTCATTTCGGTGTATGCGTAGGGGTGGTGGGTCTTTCCAATGTTATGCTATCAACTCGGATGTGCAATATTGTTTTGATTGTGAGATGAACGGGCCGAAGCCAAAGAGCAGCGGAGTTGGGCCGAAGCCGCTCCCGGAAGGCGATATAGCCATCCAGAAGCATCTTTTCGTTAGTTTTTTTAGCTTTTCGAGCTTGACACGGAAAGAGGAAGAGGAAACCCACATGGTGGCTAAAGAGGTCATGGTTTGCACCCTAATTAACTACCTGTGTTTCCCGCCCCTGCCGTACGTGGATAACACTCGTGACTTGGTGGATCGTGGAAGGAACAGCGCAATATGACGCAAACATAAAGACGGAAGATGCTATTACATTATATTTTATTTCTACGACAACATAAAATATTATATTTTCGTAAAATACGGCTTCCTATCCTTTAATAAAGAGAGAATATGTATCTGAAGGCAACTTCTGTTCGGATGAGCCTTCTCGGCTATTCCAATTTGGTGAGCATTGGATTTTTCTTTCTGACTATCAGACTTCTAAGAAACAAATAAAATTTTAATCTTATATTTTAAAGGTCTTTTTAATAATAAATCCTGTATTGCTTTGTCATCCCTCAATATTAAGGCATGATTTTCAGTGAAAATTCTAACATGAGAGTTAAATTTACAGTCTGAATACATTGTTTTGCCGTAATGAAGAGGTATCCTAGATTCTTGTAGATGCCATGATGTGCCGTATTTAAAATTAATACCAGCGGGGATCCCCATCTCTTGCAAAGGACCTCAATGGAGACAAGATCTTCGTTTCAAAAGCCTTGAAAACCCAGCAGCATGTGAAAACCAGCTAGTTGATTTGCTAGTCACAGTCCTCACTGAAGCCAGTTCGAGGCACTGCATTTCGAACACTGCAAATGTCTTGCAACATTTTGGAAATGTGGTTCGTCATCATTGTTCATTGTTCATTGTGATCCTCTCACCAACTTTTTTTTTCTCTTTTGGGACGCAATTCGGATGAAAATTCAGGTGGTTGCGATCCTGAAGTTGGCGTAGATCAGGCACAACAGACTGAAACTAGCAATGGAGGAGTGGCTGTCAGATCTGAAACGCCAAGAACGCGTCTGAGGGATCGGAGAAGATCCCGCCCTGGTCCTGGAAGGACACCTCCCAAAATGCCAAAACTCACTGACCACTTTCGCACTGGCCCAAGCGGGGCCAAAATGCCAAACTTGCTGACTCATTTTGTCCCCCCAGCATGCATCCAACACACTGCTGCTGAAACTGAACTGCATCACAAATGCAAGCACACGCTTGGTGGTCATGACCGACCACAAGCCTGGCAGCGTGCGGCTAGCTTGCTGCCAGACAAGGGGCCAGAGCTGGAGAGGGACACTCCTGGACTCGTTCAGGTCCAGCCAGCCAGAGGTGGCACCGCTTGGGGCCGGGAGGGTGCATTGGAGGGCCAAAGGGAAACACCATTTTGAACACTTTGAACGAATGGATGAATGAACGAACGAGGCAGTTCTGCAGGAACATCGAACACGCGCAACATGGCAACACTTCTCGAACGCTGCGCGTGACCAATTGCGCGCGACACTTCTCCGTTGAACACTCTGAGCGGCTGAAAGGATCACGGGGCCACGCTTGAACAACAATGAACAATGCAATGAAGCATTGATGCAAAAACTGCACGAGCAAGAACTTGAAGACAATGCTGTTCAATCAACAATGAACAATGAAGAAAGCATTGGTGCAAATCCACACGCGTCAGAACCACCTGACCACGTGGAGACAGGCACGTTTGGCTCGGTCACTTCATCGTCGCAATGAACAATGAACAATGAACAATGATGATGAACTGCATTTCCAAAACGTGACAAGACGTTTGCAGTGTGCGAAACGCAGTGAGGTCCAACTGGTGAAACCATGTGAAGGAATCAAAGATGGCATTTTGTGCAAAAGGAAACTTTTGCAGCACAAGTCAGCGAAATGACGTTGGGAAAAAAGTGTTGTTTTTTCAATCTGAAAACAGCGTGATGTGATGTGTTCAACTGAGCTAGTTGAAGCAAAGTGAAACGCACGCGCAAAAGTCAAAAGACCCGCGTGCGAGCGGCAATGTCCTCTTGGGAGCTTGTTTTGGCATGCATGCTCAAGCTCACAATGCACTTTCATCATCAGGGTTTTGGTGTTTTGTTTTCAAAAGCTTTGATTGCATTGACGTGCAACAACAAGCATTGGCGAGCAGCGCGTCTGTTGGCCAATTGCAAGGCCAGTCCATGCTGTGTTGCAGCTAGCTGAGCTAGCTCTTGAGCTCTGCAGCTGGTGAGCTCTGGAGCCAATGACAGCTGGCGTGGTGACCGAACAAAATCGACGGATGCACCAGCAATGAACACCCACTTGCACGCTCTGGTGCCAGCACGCTAGCACGTGCGGGCGAGCGCGCTAGCAGTGGAGCTAGCTAGCTAGGGGGTGCGACGTGCAAACCCATCCATGCTGGTCATGTTCTTGAACTTGCAATGCACACTGCCAGCTAGCCAGGCCGCCAAACTGACACAGGCACGCTGTCGCATGTGTCAAATGCGACAGCTAGCCAGCTAGGCAAACTGCAGGGCTAGAGGATGCTCATTTTTCTGAACATTGTGAACGATGCACCACATCACCACCACTGGACTAGATCACACAACAACGTTCTGCAGCACTAGCTAGCTAGCTGCAGCGCATCTGTAGCCAACATGACACACAGACACAGCAATGCACAATGTGCATGTCAGTGTCTTAGGAAACGTGTGTGCTTTTGACCCGGTGCGCTCTGCAGCCAATGTGGCCATGCACGCAGCTCGACGTGTCTTGCTAGCTAGCTAGCTCCAGAGCTACACGATGTGATTCGCACATGCCTACTTATACCTCGCTTCCTAGCTTGGCACACACACACCTAGCTAGCTAGACACACAACGCGCGTGCGCACGATGCATGCTAGCATGTGCGTCCATGTAGATGGATGTGTCTAGCTAGATGGACATTACACACATCTACATCTGCTGCTTTGCACAGCTATCTAACTACGCACCGAAATGAGGACTGTTGAGCAAGCTAACAAGACTGCTGTGATTTCATGCACGCACTAGCGTAGTCGCCATTGAGCACGTCACACATGTGGAACTTGTCTTTTTCATTTCATTTCTTTCTCATTGATCATGTAAAACATGGTACATTCATTCCCCCGCAACATGCAAATCCATGCTAGAGGTAGAAGCATTCATCACCACCGCCCACAGTCAACGAAAGCTCCTCAACCATTTAAGTGCCAAGAAGCATTTCACCCTCGATGTAACTCTACCTCCAAAATCATTTCATTCACCGCATCAGCGTAGCAATCGTGCGTTTGATAGCACCGTATTGGGTAGCGTAGCCGAAGCACATCTCTCCGATCGCCTGCACATGCCAACCGGTGTTCCCATCACCATCCTCTACTTTGTGGAGCCGACACATGATCACCGCCGTTTTATCACCAGAAGCAGCCTGTGTGTGGTCGTATTGGCAGAGAACCTTCCTATCCCCATCACTATCTAAATCCGACTCGCAGCATCGGACTCTTGGGTTCTTGATCTGCTTCAGCTTTACCCCTTGCCAGGCCGAGAGAACGAAGACGAGCGAGTCCGCGCTGGGTGGAAGCTGCGATCGATTCACAGTAATCTCATGATATCCAACATGGTGACCCATGATATCCCCGCTATGTCGCAGCCCAGAACCGCGCAGTTTTGTATAGTCAACATGGTCGAGCACCTCGCCCTTCTTGTCGTATATGAAACAAGTCGCATCGAGGTATTTCACACCCCCTTCAAACTCCCACGAATCAGTAAAGACCAGGTCATCAAAGCCCCCCTTCCTCAAGCCTCTAATCGCAACTGACTCGCCCTTGAGAAGGATCTTCGATACGCCGGACTTCTGGATGAGATGGAACTTGGTATTTTTGGTGTGATACCCTTTCCTCAGAGAATTGCGAACAGACTGCCGGAGAATATCAGCAATCTTCCCTGAGGAGGGGGGAACAGCGCCGATTCGCTCGAAGTACTCGTGCCAACTTTGGACTTTCAGGATTTGAGCAATCTCGGCCTGCATGGAAGCTACAGAGGGCAATTGTGTGGGTACTGGTGAAGAGGAGGAGGAGGGAGGATGAGGTGACTTGGTGGCACATGGTTTTGGCTGCTTTTTGTCAGCTTCTACTGTAACGGCTTCGTCAGCCCAACCACTTACAACATTCTCTGTTGCTGCGTCATTCTCACCATCCTTTGCTTCTGCCTGCTTAGTTTCCGCCTCTTCCACGGGACCCGTACTACCACCATCCTCCTCCTTCTCCTCCTCCACAGGGGGGGAGGCTTCTGTAGTAGCCTGCTCAAGTGCCTGGTTAGCCTCTTCCAATATTGCCTCCGCCATGTCTGGCCTGCAAAATACCCGATCATAACGATTGCATTGCGCCTCTGTGGTTCCACAGCAGAACGTCCTCAGGAAGTAAGCCATGAACATCGACATACGATTCCGCACTCTCGAGGCCTTGTACGATTTCTCAAGGAGGTCGTCGTCAATGGCCTCCCTCTTCGCAGGGTCCTTGAGCTCCTCGGCTTTCGGCAGCTTCAAGATGGAGGGATCTTCCTTCCCGATCCAGAGCACGGCGCGGTCGAAGCTCTCACCGAGATAAACCCGCCAGAAATCACGCCACTTGAACCTATCGCTAATCGTAAGCAGCGGTAGGATATCGCCCAGCGACGCGACCTGCGACTTGTGCCGGTTTGAGGACTTCAGAGCGAATCGCTCCAGCTTCGCATCCACGGCCTTTCTGAGCTCGGGGTACCTGTTTGCAAGGGCAAGGAACAGTCGATGCACGGCGGTGAAGCCGTTGAGGGCCTTCTCACAGGCAGAAACGCCGCGGTCGCTCAAAAGCACGATGAACGTCGTCATCAGCTTCGGCAGGACGTCAAGGACCATGAGAGGGGAGAAGGTGCTGCTCTTGGCGTGCGGGCAGAGGGAGACGATCGAGCGCTTGATGTGGGGGAGGGCGCGGGAGAAGTGGTCCTCCGTGAAATACATCGGAAGCCAATGCGAGAACTTCTCTCCGAACGCATCCCTGCGGATCTTATCGCACTTGTAGCCCTTGAAGGAAAGGAACTGCATGTTCGAGTGGATGTAGTCAATCTTCTTCTTGAGGGGGTTTACGGAAACGACAAGCGGGATCCCGAGGACATCCTCGAAGAGGTGTTGCTTTGTCGCGAAGCACCGCATCCGGTCGATTGCCTTGTTGATGTGCAGCAAGTACAGTTTCTTCCACGCGCCCATCGAAACCTTGGAGAGGTCTTTCGGGGTGTATCGAAGCGAGAAGAGTGCCTTCCACAGCGCCCCGTCCTCGCACACCCTCAGCATAGTCTTTGAAGTTGCCCCTAGCCGCGCCAGGTCCTCCGGTTCTAAGAAGTTGAGAAGGGCTCCCACCAGCACGGGGTACGGCATATTATCGAGCCGAGAACTTCGTGAGATAGCAGATTTTGTAACGAAAGTCTCTGATAGCTGTTTTGCAGCCGTTTCCTTCGCCGATGTTTCCGTGTGCACTGCCATGAGAGCCGAATGCTTTTCCACTTCTATAAGAAGTTTCTGCTGCTGCTTCTTCATCGCGGCACGTTTTCGGCGAAGGTGTCGTTGCCTGCTACGACTCATCTTCTTCGAACTGCCGTTGATGCTAATATCGTTTACGTGAGCGATTTTCTTCTCCTCTTTTCCATCAGGCATTTTGGAAGGCGCAGAGCTTGAAAGCAATGCCTTCGACGAAAGAGGTGGTACTTCATCATTACAGGTTTTCTCATCATTCGCCTGCAGCTTTTTGTCCTCTGCCTCCTTCTGCTGCTGCTGGGCTCGCTTTCGCATTCTAGCCTTTGCTCGACGCATATGCCTCTTCATGCTGCGGGTAACATCAGCTGGTGCTAACTTTTTCTTCGAGGACATCTTCGCCTCTTCAGAAGACGATGCTGTTTTGTTCTTTTGCTTTTGGAGAATATGGAAGGAGTTGTTGCTTCCCTCTTGGAGGCAATGATAAGAAGTATCATGCTGTGGCTGCTGCTGCTGCTGGTGGTGATGATTATACTGCTTATGATGCTTGCTGCTTTTGCTTTTGTTTTTATGACGTCGAGCCCGGGTGTGAGCACGACGTGGCTTAGCAACACACCAGTCATCATCAGCCTTTACTATTTCTTTTGCGGGTTGCGCTCTGACGTCGACCCCAAGCTTCGAACTTATCACCTTGTTTGAAGAAATGAGCTTCGCCTCCAACGATTTTTTAACCTAATATTTATTGTGGATCGGTTTTTTGGTTAGTTCGTGAGGTAGCGAAGATGTTTCTATGTGGAAATTCATTATCTCCATGCAATAATAAAATGCGATAACAAATAGAATATCATCAACAACACAGAATAAACAAGGTATAACAACATCCACCCACCTCCTTTTTGGGCATCGAAACTAGCCATGGATTTTTCCCATGTATGTCTTCTTGCTTCTTTGCGCTCTCCTCCTCCTTCACATTTTTTTTCCCCCACGCAGGAACGACGATGGAAGCTGATGGGTTTGCTTTTACTATCGTCTTGCAGTCCTTTGAGGGCATTTTCTGCTGCTGCTGCTGCTGCTGCTTCACCGTGGATTTATTAGGTTGGAACGGTGTTGTAGAGAGAAGAGAAACTTTCTTCGGTTTTTCGAGCCACCGACGAGGCAGGAAAACCTTGGAGAAAGAAGCTGCGGTCGTCCCCTCAGCCTTTTTCTCTTCTCCGGTGACATCCCCATTGACATGACTCCCCAAACAATACAACTCCGAAGCGAGCGATTGCTGCTCAGCTTGCGCCTTCAGCTGTTTCTTCGCACTCTTCGATTGGTTTATTGTCCACTCCTGATTGCTCATTCTTGAAAACGTTTGTTTGTCTTGTTACTGGTACTAGGTCTTTCGGGATGTGAGCTGGGAGCTGTGCGCGCAGGAACAACTAATCCTCCCAACCTTTCTGCCTCTCCGAGCCGCACGCGGAAAATACAGGACTCAAAGATCCGGGCGGTTTTCACCGATATTTGCAGATACGACATCAAAATCCGAAAATTGCGCCCTTCTGAACGTTCCGGGAACCGGGCGGGACAGTTCCGAGCACGGTCTATCTCGCGCTGACCCACCCTGACGAAATCTGGATGTCGCGAGGTAAAAATAAAAGCGAGGCATACCGGAGCGTCAAGAACGGGGCATGTCACCACCAACCGTTAACCCGATGGAAGAGGTTCGCGGATTTGTCTTCTGCGACAACGAAATAAGGCAGAAAAACCTAGCGTTTCTCTAGTAGTAGAAAGAAGAAAAAGCGCCAGATCAGCTGCTCTTTCTTCCGATCTCGCCGAGACTATCCCCACCCCCAAGCCGATTGGAGAACATGCACACTGATCAGTGAGAGTCTAGACGGTCAAACTGTCCTGCTATGACGCAACCTCTCCCTCCCCGCACAGGAAGGATCTAAACTGAATTGCTCCTTCCCCTTGCGTCGTAAGATTGCCAGTGGTAAGCGACCCACTGAAGCCGCTGGTTTGGCAAAAAAAGGTGAGGAGAATACAATGTGTGTTGAGAGCGCAACTTTCCCTCTCTCTTGCATCGGATTTTGGGGACACAGGAGACCTTTCTAAAAGCTCTCTAAATTTAGTTTTGACTTGGGGATTGCATATTTCTTTGTCAGCTGTAACACTTGGAAGCTTAGAAGCGTTGAGATCTGCTACTCTCTTCCGGAGGAAAAAGTGAAATCTCATTTCCCAAAATCGCTATAACCCAAGCGATTTTTCTACTGAAGGGGTGCCTAAGTCAGCGTGCAACGCAACATGGACGAATTACCGAATTGTTCTCGCCCTTCAAGCTCCACGAAGACCCCTTCCACAGCCGGGGGCACATGCAAATCAGACTCTGATGAACGACTACAACATCTGATAAGCTACGACTTAGATTGGCAAGACTTTGATGAAGTTGAAAGGAAATATCTCGAAGATCTGGATAAAAAACTGGAGAAGCAGATGGAAGATCTAGAGAAAAATCTCAAGGGCTCTCAAGATCATGCCTGTGAGGCAGCAGCAAATGCGAGGCAAGCAGCAGTTAGCGCCACAAGAGAGGCCGCGGCATACCGATCTGAATTTGAAAAAGGAAAAGAGAACGAAGTAATTCGTAGAGAGGAGGAAACAGAAAGAATGACGCAGATTCAAATTGCACGTTCAGGCAATGTGAAGGCTGCGGCAAGGTTTATCGATCAGAAGCTCGAGAAACAAGGCGGGGGGGCTCGAATACATCGCGGGGGAAAACAAATTAAGGATATCAAGAAACCCGACGTATTGCACGCAGCAGAGTCAACGGATGCTAATAATAGAGAATATAAGATTCAAATAACGGTAGGCACACCCGATGTGGAAGATGTCGCGAGCAAACCCAACGTGGATTCGGTGGGAAATGTGGAAGAAGAAAGTTCAGTGGAAAATACGGAATTGCCTTCGACGCATGCGAAGAAAGATGCGGAGAGCAGCGCTGGAGAAGAGGCCTTCCAAGCTGCTTTAAAGAATGAGGAATCGTCCCCACAAGAGCCTGCAGAAGCAGCAAAAGAAGCTGGTAGAATTGGGGAAGACTTACATTTTATAGCAGAGAATAGGATATCTCCCCCCACGGCACAAGAAATTACCAGAAGGGAGGTCATGAAGGAAGGTAAGGGGTTTGATCGAGAAAGAAAGAGAGTAGAAGAGAACAACGAGACAAAGCAAGGATCCCTTAAATTCATAGAGAATAAGTCATCTGGGGAGGCAGAGCAAGAAAGTCTTTCTCGTACTGAAAGAAAACATGAAGAAAAAGAGTCCCTCGGAGAGAGGAAACGCATTCAACCCGTTGTTAATGATACAGGTGGAAGCAGCGGAGCAATCAGCCGTATGGAGATCGAGGCACAAAGAATTCTACGCAAGAAGACAGTTCTCCAAAGGAAACGCGAGAAAGTAGCCGGTGCTGATTCAGAGAAGGACGATGGAGCTTCGGATCATCAGTGCCAAGTCTGCCAAGTCAGTCTATGCTCTGTGATGTGATGGTTTGGCTTATTTTGCCAGTGTAGTCGCGATGTTAGCAGAGCTCACCGTTCGTTCCATTCATATACCCTGGAACCGAAAGTAACAATGCATGCGCTTACGCATCCTGGCCTAGCACATTTAGGCATGCCATTATGGAGACCAGTACATGTGTAATTAATATTCTAATTGCGTGTCTCTGTACGCTATGCTTTCCACATACCGCTAGACCGCGTGTCTGCAGTGCGTGGTCTAGTCTAGTAGTGGTGCGCGCAACGTACGATGAGATCATTATTGGGCAAGTCTAATAGAAATGCAGTTGTCTAGCTGCTATGCACTCGCTAGCTCGTCACTAGATCAATCGTTGACTATATAGCTGAGCTTGCGTTCGCCGACCACGGCGCTCATATCTAGTCCTGCTAGCCTGTCATGCGATGCAAGCTTGCATGCAAGCATGGACAAACGAACTTCAATGATCCATTTATGACTATCTAGCTATGTTGTTAGAATGCTAAAATAATCATCCTGGTGTGCTCCTGCTAGCTAGCTAGGCATGCAGCAGCAGCCTACGTGCTGGTGCACGATGCATCTCTAGATCTAGCTGTCATGTCTAGATGTGTCCAGCTAGATTGTGCGTCTACGCGCATGCGTGAGCGCTCTCACGACAAGTGTCGTAGCTAGTGGCGCCTACACACACATATTTCTATAGATTTGCTAGACGACAAACGCACACACGCATCTCGCTGGACCGCACGAATTGCAAGATGCGTCCACATGCTAGCATGTAAATACTTGTATTTGCAACACATGTGTGGTCTCTAAGGTAAATGTACTTCTGGCATTTAAAAATTTTACATGCGGTTAGAAGTAGCTCTCCTTTCTTTTTGATCTTTTACTATTCCTTTGATGTCTCGCAAAAGCTTCATCGGGATCAGGAGGTCATACATTCTACTACAAACGACAGTTTTACTTAGTTGGCTACAACAACCACCGCAACAATCTCTTCACGTCTTCTACTCCCTTGGCTCGCGCTCCAATGACTTATCGTATAGATACTGCTCCGACCCCTTCTCGGTTTCCATCAGAGTGAAATCTCTCCTGCGAAAACGGCAAATGTCCAAATACATAAAAGGAGAGGAAAAACCACGTGAAGAAGTTGTCGTTCCAATGAACGTTAAGATAATTGTAGTTGGCTTTACATATATATATATATATATATATATATATATATGCTTAAAGAACTCTTATGGGCGTGGTAGTTCCCCCACCTCCCCCTCCCCCAATCTCGCCCTCTTATCTTCTCATCTCTCCACCAACCATGCAAGGAACACACCGCACCTTAGCTGATCTTGGATGAAATTCACTGGAGCAAATAAGTACCTTCCACAGTCACCAAACACAGGGCACCATCAACCCACACACTCATAAATACTGCGCAGTGCAGGCAGCAGCCACCACACGCGACCGCCCCCATGAATCATTGCAATAGCTCTCCGCCCCATCCTCACCTCTTCCTCTGGAATTGGTCCAGCTGTTGGATTGAGTCGGACATAAGCACACGCTTGTAGAAGTTGACCATGCCGCACACGGTATCCTTATTGCCGTCGTGCATGAAGGTGAGGTCCTTGAGCGTTGTCCCGATGTATGGGACGCACGGATTGTCAACCGCGTGTTTCAGGGCCTACCATCCATCACCACCATATGAGCGAGCAGCAGCGATCGAGTAGTATACGGTGAGAAAATATTTGTACTCTCTCTCTCTCTCACACACACACACACACACATATATATATATATATATATATATATATATATATATTGATTATATAGATAGTAAACATTTGTGATATATAGGTGGTAGCGCCTTGGGATTTGCTATTGAGCGGCGAAAAGACGGCAGGTGCTAAGCTTTTTCCTCTTTTTTTTTGCCCGTTTTTTGGTTAGGGTTATATAGGTGAGTGCAAGAGATCGATATCTTCTCAAAAATAGCGCTACGTTTCGATATTGGTCGCTGCCCGCCCCCTTCGCGTAAAGCTGGTTCAACATCGCCATCTTCTCCATTGTGCCTGCACGCACATGCACACACACACACACACACACACACACACACACACACATAATATTATGCATATAGAGTAAATTTGCATGCTTGCGAATTCGTGGGAGGAACCCATGATGCTGCTCTTACGTTGTCCAAGGAGCTCCTTGGTCTTCTTCAAACGGTAGATGGGGTTTGATCTAAGATAATACAACGGAGGGGGAGGGTGGGGGGGAAAGAAACAACCAACATTCCAGTCACCATCTGAAACAGCCCCTCCTCGAAACACACTGCTTTCACCAAGGAAATGTCGCAAACGCGCGAGTAATCGTTTCTTCGTTAGAAACAGCGACGGCCATGCCGCGCACTGCGGTGTGTTTGGGGAGAGGCCGTGGCCAAACGCATCGATGTACGCAACGCTTGGTGGTGCTCGAGCACACCACCGCCACCATCACCACTGCCGCTGCTACTGCTACACGGCGACTACTGTTACTACTTCTACTACCCAAGGCCAGCTGAGATAGCATAGCTCATCAGGAAGTTGTTCTGTGTTCTGCATTCCCACGCAATGAATGCGAACTTGCCGATGAGGGCGACGCGCTGCTTCAGCCTGGGGGGGGCGGGGAGGGAGGGAGGGAGGGAGAGAGAGAGAGAGAAGAGAGAAAATGAAAAAATGCAGCAAGTTCCTTCCCAAGGCTTAGAAAAAACAAGGTGAGGTGTGAGCCCTCGCACGGCGCATCTTACTACTGACACGATTCATGCTGGGCAAGTGTTGTTGGGTTGTAGATGAGATTGCTTATTAT
>ADNK01002885.1:0-46058 GCA_000320545.1 Bigelowiella natans CCMP2755 | reverse complement strand
ATCATCATCATGACTATCAGCATCATCATCATTAACATCATCATCATCACTAAAGTTCAGACCTTTTCTCCTCTGACTTTGTCCCCTTCTTCCTGCTCATATTATACCAGTCAAATAGTGAGCAAGACTTAAGTACTTTTGTACTCATAATGTAGTAGCAGCAGTTTAGAGAAAACACTGAATATTGTCGTGGCAAGAGCATATCGTATCTTCATCATCATCATCGTCGTCATCATCATCATCATTTTCTAACCTTTTCCTTGGCATCAGCTTTCTTTGCAGGTTGCGCTGCTGCTGCATCATTTCCTTTCTTCTTCTTCTTCTTTTTCTTCGACTGAACATAGTATTCACACCATACATGAATCATCGCTATTATTGAGCAGCTTGGATTGAATTTGATTGGATTGTGTATTGCGTTGGTTCCCTCCTCTTCCTCCTCTTCTTAAAGGGGCTTATTAATACCTTTTTCTTCTTGCCGCCGCCTTGTTTCTGATCAGTGTTTTTCTTCTTCGTACTGCACAACAATGATATCACGTAGTATTAGGAGGAACGTTGCTTAGGTCTTAGCGGTCAGATGAAGAAAACTAATAGTAGAATACTTAAGGGATATAACAAGTGCTTGCTGCTGCTATTACGGGGGACTAGACATGACTTCATAAGAACGTGTTTCCAGGAGTATCATCGTTTGTGTTTATACAACAAATGAATCATCATCATCATCATATTTCGATCATCTAGCAAGTTGTGGTTATTTATTACTCTCTGTATAGGAAGCTGAGACGCGACTTAGCCATGATGAATATCTTGTTTCTCTTGTTATCTTTGAGCTATGATGATGGTAATTGATGGTGATGATGACTATGATGCAATGAACCAACGACAAATACATTTCTATCGAGACAAAGGAAGGAAAGAGAGGAGAATAGACGAGAGAACACGATGGTAACAATGGTAGTGCACATGCACGCGCTCGGAAAGAGAGGGAAGAAGAGAGAAGAGAGGGGGGAGAAGTTGGTGGGGGACCGAGAGAAAATGCCCATGATTCATGTGTTACTTCTCTTCTTCTTCTTCATCTTGCCCACATCCCACACCACTCCCTTAATTGTTTATCTCTCTGACTTGTTCCACTGTAAACCAATTCATTATTTGGTGGTGGTAGTAGCAGTAACATTATACATATAATATATATATATATATATATATATATATATGTGTGTGTGTGTGTGTGTGCGTATTTATTCCTTCTTCTTCTTCTTCTTGTTGTTGTTGTTCCTCTTCTTGTTCTCCTACCTTAACATATGTGAATTTAGGGTTGACGCACAACGCCACGTTCGATGGAAGTGTCCATGGCGTTGTCGTCCATGCCAGTAAATGCACTGTTTCCTCACCGCCTTACATCGTGATCAACACGTTATTATCATCATCATCATCAAGGCAGTACAAGACTACTCCTTAGAAGTGGAACAAACAACACGCTGCAGTTGTGCAATATATATAAAAATATTCATTATATATGTATAAATATAACATCATCATCATGGATATGATGAATGCTTCATATTGACCTACCTCCTACTACGTCCTTCCCACCGACGACTGGAAAGCTAACGATTACACTTGGATCTCTGACATCTTGATAGTTTTGCTGCGTCTCGAAGTTTGAAAGAGGCGTCGTGCAGGCTGTTGAGTACGGCATAACCTAGTAGCCAATAATAAGTAACTCAGACAGAACAACACATTAATACCAATTCAGTAAAAGAATCACAGAGAGATAGAGAGAAAGAGAGAAAGAGAGAGAGAGAGAGAGAGAGAGAGAGAGAGAGAGAGACTCATCATTGAGAGCGCATCTTCACCAACACAACTACCACCAACAGAAGCAGCAGCAAGAAGCATCATCATCATCATCATGGCTAATACCTTAAATCCTCTGTACACAAGCTTCTTTTCGAAAAGCTGCTTGAATACCCACCAGACACTACCAATCATACAACACGTCAAAGTCGACAAAATAGCAACATTTAGTCATGATTTCAATGTGAAAATACCTACGATTTGAATGGTGGAACATGTGATGATTGGTTGGTTGACGTTGCCTTACTCCTCTTCCCTCCTCCCTCCTCCCTCCTCCCTCCTCCCTCCTCCTCCTCCTCCTCCTCCTCCTCCTCTTTGTAGTAACGTAAGAGTAGATGATGTTGTCGTAGTACCTCTCCATAAAGGAAGTATCTAGGGTTTTGTAGTCGTTGTCAAAGTCAATCCATCGCCCACACCTACAACAACCAACCAACCAACCAACCAAAGGGCATTATTAAAACAAACAAACAAACTGGGTTACAAAACAGAAACAGACAGTGGATAAGAGCATTTACTTAAATAATTCCAAAATTAACAGTAGCAACAATGACGGCAGGTTACCTCGTGACAATATCTCTCCATGCGCCAGAATACCGCATCACAATGGAACGACCTGAGCAGCAGCAGCAGCATGCACAAGTGAGATACACACAGGATGATCACCACACACGAAGTAACAGCCCCCCCCTTTAATATGGTTTTTTACTTACTGGGGTACAAGACAAGGGCAATGATGTTGAAGGAGTAATCGTACAATAAAATAATGAGCGACGGGGGTGTATAATATGACAAAACAGTTTGGTACAACGACGAAGGCGATGATGATGACAACAACAAATAGTCCATTTTTTAATTCTTACATTCTGCGTTGTATCGATCGATTCCCATCTCCATTACATCCTCCTTAGTCTAATGCCAACACGGTCATTCATTCATGCATTACAACGAACAACTTGCAGTTTGCTTTATAGAAGCTAATACTCTTTGATACGCTGTTAACAAACAGGCCTCATCTTCTCCTCATCTCGTCCCCTTCCCCCCCCCCATCCTTAGATACTACTACTACTACTACCTTAATTCCAAGCTTCTTATCGATTTCATGTTCAACTGGCAGACCATGGCAGTCCCAACCTGAATACCACCACCAACACACATTCACATCGTACGTTAAGGAAGGATTTACTCTTGAGGATCAAACTATCATCCTAGCTTTTGCTCTCTCATACATATTAATGTCTTAGATAGCACACGCATCTTCTTATCATTCTTGCCTTGTATATATCACCCATTTTTCTAGCCACAAGTATAATCAGTACTTAGCGCATGTATTGAACATAATTCTTCAGTAGTTGTTGCTGTATGATATGTTACGTGTGTTTTACCAAATCGTCTCTCAACGTGGTGACCCGTTTGGTGAGCATACCTCGTTACGATGTCCTGTGAGATAACAAAAATAGTGTTGATTTAAACACAGAATTATTTCCATCATCATTATTAGATCTTGGTGTTACCTATTATTACACCAAGAATGTGACTAAAATACCTTGATGGTTCCTGCCAATATGTGACCGTAGTGCGGCAATCCAGTTGCAAAAGGAGGTCCTAAGTTATCATGGATGATCATGATCAAATAGACGACAAAAATGGTGTAATAGTAGTAGTAGTAGTAGTAGTAGTAGTAGAAGTAGTAGTAACCATAGCAATGATGATAGTAGGTAGTGAGATGGTGGTAAGATCCGTTCGTAATGCTAGCAATCAATCATATATCAGACCGTCGTAAAACATGTATTCTGGAAGTTTCGCCTCTTTAGATCTTTTCAAAGATTCCTGAGTGAATATGTGATTAAACGACAGCAGTAAGGAGAGAGATTTTGAGGGAGAGAAAAGGGGGGAGACACGCAGACAACACGCGTAATAGAAGCTATCGTACCAACCTGAAATGTGTTATTCTTTTTCCACTGTTTGAGCATATCTTCCTCGATTTTAGGAAATTTAGGAGAGTCTTCGACTGTGAGTTGATGATGATTTAGTTAATAGTCAGCTTAGCAGCGTTCATTGGTGATACAATCACAAAGAAGCTTTTAACTATACACTCAACACAAACACGTATATTACTTTATACAAACACGTATATTACTTTATACTTGTGAAAGCTATTATCTCTACTATGACTGGGCATATGAGCGTGGGGTTGAGTGTGTGTATGTGTGTGTGTGTGTGTGTGTGTGTGTGTGTATGATGCAGAATCAGACGGAAGTGCGGAGGAGGAAGGAAAAGCCAAAATTCTACGACGAAAACAATATAGGCAGCAGCATCATTCTTACCTAGTTGAAAGGTGGCTGCCTTTCCCTCCCCCTGATGCCATTGGTTATCGGTTAGGTGTAACAAAATTCTCATGTCCGTCTATCATCATTTCTGCTCGTTCTCTAACTCCCCGTTGTGAAGCAAGATGTAACTGGAAAATTCGATCAAAGTAAAGACAGGTACCTTCTTTTCCTCCTTAGATGCCATGATGCAGTGTTCACTCTCCCGTCGTTCTCTCTTCTTCTCCTGCTGCGAACATCGCAGACAGCTGTCAGCTAACACGCAGCAAATCTCCTTATCGAACCATCCCCTTCCCAAAATTTGAAAACTTTATACAAATAAGTACCCTACAATCCCTTTCTAATTTTAGGTTTTCCCTATGGTGAGATGTTCGAGCAAAAGAACGTTTGATTTTTTAATGTGTCCCCCCCCATAAACCCACGTGCTTGACCAGGACTCACTTAATTGCTGTAATGGGAGATTTAAATTCTACCAAATAAGGATAAAATGCAGGTGAAAGTTGTCAATATTCGAACTTAAACGAACAATATTGCAGCACACGCACGGCAACTCATGTCTCAAGTTTGGACACGACGCATCTGACCAGTTGACAAGGTCCGCGGAGACTTCCAGGAGATTTATTTCACGGACTTGTCTCTGAATGAGACGCGCGCGGAATGTGCAATAACGACTTGACTGATTTCAAGCGTTAATTTCATGTTGGGTTCACGATGTTTTCCCTTTGCAAATTTGACCATCATCATTTGAATCTGGTCCATGCACAACACGCACTTATTATTGCCCGTTAGTGTTCCGCCGTTAGTGTCCGTTAGTGTCGGGACTGGGAGAGTCTCCGGTGAAGAACTGACACGTGTGGCCGATGGCGGGAACACGATGCCTCAAAGCTCCAGCCCGGTGATGGTGTTTTCGCACCCAGGTTTCACCCATTGATCCTCAAAGCCATCTTCAAATTCAACATCCTGAGGAGTGCATCCACCAAATGATGGACAGATAGGTCTGTTGGTTGTTTCCACTCAGATTGCAATCCACACACTAGCACGGGCCAGTCTGCAGTCATTCCAGAGGTGGGACAGATCATTGTTGATTCCATCCACAGAAATGAAACATCATCAGCAGCAAATTTGCATTTGCACACAGGACAAAAAGGATGTTTACCAGCGATTCTGCTCATCCATTCATCATCGATGTGTTCCTTTTCATCCCAATGTTCTGCCAGCTCTTTTGTCCTGAGATTTGTGTGAAGCTGTTTTCATTCGCAGTTTTTGATGAATCACACTTTCCTTTGATCTGCAGCATTCCTTGTCGCTGTGTTGATGCACTTGCATTTGTGACAGATCAGTTGAGCGAGCCATGGCAGTCAATGGCCACTTGCGATCAATTCCTCAGCTAGCACAGGTGTTGGTGTCAAACACAGTGACAGGTCCATCGCAACTGATGATCCTTGAAAACTGTGATGGGCAGGCAGAGGCACACATGCACATGCCAATGCTGATCCAAAATGCTCACCAACAAATTCTGCAGGAATTCTCATTTCTCCCACATCGAACACATCTAGACATCAATGATGACAAATTCTTTTTTGCGCACTTTGATGATTTCGTGACACGGAGCCTTCAAGGCTCTGTGGCGTGCAGCCTGTCAGCACATGTGTCATCCACTACATTTGTGGTGTCCTTTTTGGTGTCACATCTGCATTCTTCTTCCTAAGCGATGATGGAAAATCTGCACTTTCCGCCAGTGTTGGTGTGCGTTGCAACACTTGACACAAAAAACACCGCGCAACACATGTTCGTGCACGTGCGTACGCCATGGAGCCTTCAAGGCTTTACAGTGAGCACGATTTGCACGTGGTTTTGGTTTTCTGTTGAGCTTCCATTTTCTCTGTTGGATTTTTACTCCGATCACACTGAACGCTGCACGCGCGCCAGCACGCTTGAACCAGTGCAGTCAACACAGCATGCACAATGCACTGGTGCACTCTGATGACGGTTGGCTAGTTGCATTTGCCTTCTTTTTAACTTTGATTGATCGTTGATCACGACGTCGTGAATGAACGTGCACAAGACACAACATATCTCGGTGTTTCACACACAGCGCGACCGCACATCTTTGGACACATGTATGAAACTACGTGTGATGTGTGTTACATATGGCATGTGCGTTGGGATGACCATTGCACGACTGAGATGCCGCGCCTCACGCAGCTATCGTCGCTAGGATGGGCCGTGGTCCTCGAATCCCAACACATACATATTTCATTATCGATATTTGTGCATCAATGACTTGCTATCACTTCTCCATCGCTCCAAACTTTTCCTTTAAGATGTCCTAATGATATACCACGTGAGTGCTGCATTACATGAAACAACCACATTTACGTATACATATTTAGTGTGCGCGTGCAAGTACAAGTAATCAATATTTTCCTCTTTTTACCTTCATGATAGGGATTAGATATTTATAATCTGCAGGCACTCCCTTCTTGTAAACCTTTAAATATGTCATTGTCTTATTGATAATGATGATGATGCTCAAAGTTGCTACTAAGAAGCTATTCGTGATGCAGATTAGGGCAAGATCCATCTGTTGATCCATGATTTGTATGCATTGGAATAAATTGACTTTGCCATTGCTATTATTATAGATGTTATAACTAAGTATCATTACCTCGCCTAGAAATGGGTCTTCGCCAACCTTTCCTCCAAGAAAGATGTTAACTCCCTCAACTGCAACCTTTTTGACTTTTCCATCAATTTCCTTCTCAACCCTAGCAGGACCTCCCTAATTTATCGTTCATTCACACAGGATGTGTGAGTTCAAGATGCATGTGAAACAACACTGTCTATCAATATGTTCAAACTCGTCGATGTGTTGTTTGTTACAGCGTTGATCGCTGGTAGCTAAAGACAGCAATTAGTTTCTCAGTGAGCAGCAGGTGTTTCCTTATGATTATTTAATCTAGCAACAACCAACCAACCATTAAGCCAATATCTGCAACTTGAGCTTGACCGCATGAATTAGGACACCCTGTCCAGTGTATTCGCACAGGCATATCTACCTATGTATATATATATATATATATATATATATATATATTCACTTTTCACCAATTTGTTGACTCACGTCACGCATTGGTTATCATCATCATGATAATTCTCATCATCATCATCATCATGATATTCTGACGATAGATGTCGACCGACACATATACCTCCTCCTCCTCCTACTGAACACTGTTACTACTACTTACTTCTACTACTACTTTTAATTCTTCCTCGAGGCGTTTTGAAAGTTCTATAGCACGATTCTTAGTCTCGATCAACGCTGTATGTAATAATAACAGTCGTAGTAAGTAATAGCAGAAGTCATAAAAGTAGTAGCAATAGTAGTAGTAATAGTAGTAGTAGGAGTAGTAATAGTGATATTACTTAATGTCACACCAAAGGATGGCGGTTGCATATCATTACATACAATAGTAACTGCGTCATCAACATAAATCAGGCGCTAAATTGAGCAGCAGAATTGTTCCAAGCGAATCTAGTCGGTTCACAAATCTTAAGGAGATCATCCATCGCAGACTCGAAACAGTAAATAGTAATTACTAACGTGTATTTGATGCAAGAGACACTCACACACACACACTCACACCACACTGTATTTGTTGGAAGAGACACTCACACACACTCTCACACCACACTGATGCTACCTACCTACACCGCAAAATTGCGATCCTGTGCAGGAAACAAGTCTGGTAGTATCGATGATAATAATGATATAAATCATTAAAGAGATGTACAAACAAGGATGATGACATCAATCACCATTACAAGACAAGTGGTTAGAAAATATAATAAAGGATATGATGTCATCATCTGCTTGGACGATGAAACAATGTGAGAATTCACACTATTACTACAACTATTAGGGACCTACTACTACTAGTACTACTACTACTGCCTACTGCCTAGTGTGTGAGACATGAACGTAGTATCAACTACTGCTGCCTACCACTACTACCCGCGGGAGAGGGGAAAATCCTTGTCTGTTTTTGGGATAAAATAGTGGCCGATGTTGAATAGAGGCTCCTGCAGCAACTCAGAAACCTTCAATACATAAGGGCAACCATCATATACGGTCAATTCTTCACAAACGAATTACGTGAATCAATGACTCTTCCTCTCATACAATGGGAGGATTAGATATATCTTTTACATGGAAAGATAGTGTCTTCCATTCCATCTCCATCTCCATCATCATCATTATCAACATCATTATCATCATTATCTCATTAGGTTTAGTTCGGCTAACCGCCATTGTTTCTTCTTCTTCTTGCTGCTCTTTTTCTTCTTCTTCTTCTGTTTGTTTTTTATTCGTTTAATGACGACCTTCGTGTTGTTGACGTTGGGGAAGATTACATTCTGCTCTACTGTAAGGCTAATAGGATGATGATGAGATTGTCATATTGTCAGCATCATCACAAGGAAGAATATATGAAAAGATGATTGCATATATTTATTTACATTTGGACAACATCAATTCAATACTAGAACAATTTTACTATTGAAAAACAATATTGATCACATTAGCAGGTGAGAAGTAACTTATTATATCTTCACTTCTCATACACCATATATTTGGATCTTATCATCATCATCATCATCATCATCACTCCACAAATAATAATACCGAATCTCTCCTTGACTGTACTTATCAGCAATATCAGCAAGAGCCATAGCCTTGAATAACAGCATTATATACAACACCACATATTATTCAAATGAATCAATTTGGTAATGAGAGTACTACTCAGACGCTATTCCTTCAAATAATGACGTATCAAGTCACTACTACTACTGCTACGTACTACCACTACCACAACTGCTACAACAACATCATCATCATAATCACTATCTCATCTTGATCAATACAGCAACTACAGGTACTAGTACAAGAACTACTGCTACCACCTCATCAGGCAAGATCCTTCCTGCAGGGACATTGATGCCAACCCAACTTAAGCCCTCTTGTTTCTACGAATAGGTATGATGATGGTGGTGGTGGAGATAATGATAGTTTTATAGAAGTAATCACAAACACAACGAAGAGACGAACAGTGTGACTACAATTAATACTGCAATATGAAGGATGAAATACTGCTGCCTGTTGTTGTTGTTGTAGCAGTCATGTTTCGATGATATTTTACATTAAAGCAAGCACATAACAATCAATCACCGCTACCTATTACCTGTGAATGGACACCTAGTATATCTCTCTTTTTGTGCGGTTGAGTAGGAGTATTAGTCCCTGCTGTTATCAGCCGTTATTCATTTCTCATTGCAGTCAAACAAGGACAGAAGAATCATCATCACGTATGTTGATAACTACATTAGAGATACACAGATCAGCTCTCTCCCTCTCTCTCTCTCACACACACACACACACACACACACGCACGCACACACGCACAAACACAAACACAAACACACAGGTACATACGTCTATTAAACCTGCTACTGCCCAAGGCTCTGGTTGTGCTGGAATTGCCTTACAATACATCAAACACAGCATTTTAACCAAAATTCCATCATCATCATAATTTGCTATATTAAGTTCACTGTAATACGTCATTCTTCTTACTACTCTTTGAATGAGCTATTCTCAACGATATTTGTATACACGTGCACACCAGCATCAGCATCGTCATCATCATGTTTTTGTTGTCCTCCTGTTTTTATTATTGTTATTATTATTATTATCATTGTGTGTCAGAATTACCGCTCCTCCCTTTTTCTTGGGGAACATCTCGTCATATTTGTCAGAAATGGCTTGACGGAATCCCTCCATTCTATACATGTGAATAGTAATAGTAATATTAAATATAGATGATAATTGTAATAGAATAAGCTCGATAAGACTTTAGCAGTATCTCTCATCTTCTTTGTTGTTCTTACATACTGACCCCATATCTTCTATCAGCCATATGAGTCTTGCTTTTTGCCTATCGCCTCGAGAGCCATTATCCCTTTAAAGGGATATCAATACACAGATGATATTGATGATGATAATGACGACGATGATGATGATAATGTCCATACATTGGGAAGTATAACTAACAGTCTTGTTGCATTCAACTGAACAATATCAACAAAAGAAATGAATCCTTCCATGCTGATAGAAAGTATAGGTATAAGGTATATCTGTACCCATGCTGATAGAAAGTACACGTAAAAGGTACTTGTAGCAGCAGTGGTTGTAGTTGTAGTAGTAGTAGTAGTAGTAGTAGTAGTAGTACCTGAAGTATAGTAACACTGCTTCACAAAATCTTGCAGCATCCTCTGCTTTGATCCTTTGATGTTGTTACGGTGCGAAGACCATCATTAGAACATATCATCATCATCATCATCATCATCATCATCATCATCGTCATCATCATCATCCCCTTACAATAGTAACAAATGAATATATGGTGAGTGCTGTTAGTATAAATGAGCTCTATTACTTAATAGTTACCAGATATCCATAGGAATCGACTCCATAACCCTTTTAATGCTAAAATAGCCTCCTACAATCACATTGAATCCCATTTCCCCAGATTCCTATGGTAGTAGCACGTAACGTACGAAGGGACAAATCAGGTAGAGGGGGGGAAACAGGTGTAGTAGTAGTAGTAGTGAGTGAGTGAGTAAGGAAGTAAGTAATAGTAGTAGGAGTATCAGTAGCAGGAGATGAAGGAAGGAAAGAAAGAGACCACCAGTAAGAAGGAAAGTCTCCTCATCCTCCTCTTCCATTGTTTAAATCATAAGAGGTATAGCAATATCGATGCAATGCATTGTATTCTTCAAATATGATGATGATGATGATGATGATGATGATGATGATGCAAATGTATGATCATGCTGATTCTTCCGTCCTTCCATCCTTCTACTGAATAATATGTATATATATATATATATATATATATATATATATTATAATACTAAATGTTGTTAAAGTATTAATCAGTTGCTGCAACAACATATGATGATACTCATACCTTATTTGGGCAAGGTCTCAGTCCGATATCGTTAATGCTTGTGTGAGCGAAATCATCACGCGATCCTAAGAAGGGAGGGGGAGGGGAGATTTGTGATAGTAGAGTAATAGGAGGAGAAGGCTGCTTTCAGGTACTACTACTACTATATATGAGAGTGAACAGGCTAATGGGGATCTTCTTGCTACTATATGTGAGAGAGTGAAAAGGCGAATGAGAATCCTCCGGATGATGGTGAGTTGTGAAACAAGTCAAAAATACACTGGAAAAGGTTCTAAATATCTTTCTACAATCACCTGACACTGCTATGTTGAACTTCCTTGGAAGATTAGCTAGTTTTGGATTCCCCTTTCCGTCATTTGTAATCATTGCATCAATATCCTTCGCAATGTCACGAGTATCTACCAACTCTTCTGGATCAATACCTAGTGAATGAATGAATAATAGTAGTCACAGCACGAAGTTGCTTGCTATTGATGATGATCATCACTAAGGTCATGATGATGACAAGAAGAATAGGCAAATTAGATCTTCTACTAGTAGCAGTGTAGTAGTTTCACCAGCAATGGGAGATCCGACAAGATTCCTTACATTATCCATCCCGCTCTGTACGTTTGAGAGGCCTCTCTGATATCATCACATGAGTAGTAGTAGTAGCAGTAGTAGTATTTGTACGTTTGAGAGGCCACTTCTCTCTTATCATCCTATGGCATGAGTATTACTAAGCTAGTAGTAGTAGTAGTAGTAGTAGTAGTAGTGGTAGTAGTACAAGTGGAGATTCGTTAGATGTGTTCTTGGTATTGTTTTGTTCCTTTTCTTCTTCTCTCTATGCTACTACATCTGCATCACCACAACAACAACAACAACTACTACCATTTGCAACCCATCGATTAATTCAGTCATATCCTGCAATTCAATGCCTGTGGTTATAGAAATAGTAATAATAATAAAGAGGAGAAGGAGAAGAACAAAAAGACAAGAAAAAGAAAAAGAAGTAGAATGGAGCAAGATAGAATAATAATAATTAATATTACAGAAAAGAATTATTCCTCAATTCTAATCAATTGACCAAAACCTATGTCACACACACACACACACACACACACACACACAGAGAGAGAGAGAGAGAGAGAGAGAGAGAGAGAAAACAAAAAAATAGAATATATGTATGTATATATGTATGGATATTAACTCGCACCTCGAAGCTGTATGTTTTGCCTTGTGGTGATATCGATGACTCCAACATCAGCAGGATATCTAGCAAACGATGTGTGGTTTAAAGTAAATAAACAACATGGTTCATGATAGTAGTAGTAGTAGTAGTAGTAGTAGTAGTGAAAATTCATTAGATATGTGGTATTTAGTAGTGATGATGATAATAATGATGTTTACAAAAGCATTTATCTCTCTGGATGTATATATATAAGACACACACGCGCACACACACACACTCTATTACATCCCAACGGTATCGGCGAAGAACCGCATATGATCTGACGTCAACAGCCCATTAGGAACTTTAAGCCGCATCATGAATCTCCCCGGTGTTCTTTTCCTATGATGAGTGAGACGAGTAAGACAGATCATCAACGACTTACCAACTTAGTAGTAGTAGTAGTAGTAGTAGTAGTAGTAGTAGAAGATGAAGAAGAAGAAAGGTGGTAGCAGCAGTAGTTAGGTTAGTATTTGCTGTTAATAATAATATAACCTTCTGTGAAATAGCCCAGCCCACTTGAGTCTCACATCAGCATCATCGATATCTAAATCTTCCCACGTTGTTGTACCCTCTCGAATAGCGGCTGATGATAAATCAACAAGAGTAAGTAGTCGTATCCGTGTACACAGTACGGCATAAGTGATGATGATTGGACTGATCATAAGTGCAGTAATCACAGCATTGTTCAAACATTATTTTTTTTACGCTGATAAACAACCCATTTATCACACACACACACACACACACACACACACACACACACACATACACACACATGCACACACATGCACACTCATATCACACTCTTTATTTCATTCATGTGCCAATTACACAAGTGCTACTAGCCACCACCAACATTAACAACAATGATATGATAAGAGTAACTTCAACCTGCAAATTCGTGAACTTCTTCAAAGGCAGCTGACCCACATTTCTCTAGCTTTAGCTTCTCAATTTTGTTTCCCTCATAATTGACGATAGCATCAGCGTTGTTCTCTCAGTATTATACACATAGTTGGTAAACAATGTACTACTAACTACCCTTTCGGCCCTTTCTATGGTCTGCTTTGGGAGATACTTGGTTCCATACTGTATTCGTATTATCATCAATAAAAGAGAGAGAATAATAAGGGGGATAGCTACTATTAATTCACATATTATTATTTTTTAAATAGAGTAAAAAACCAATCATAATGAAGTTTTATGTGACAGAGAGAAAGGGGAGAGAGAGGGAGAGAGAGAGAGAGAGAGAGAGAGAGAGACTAGCCTCGTTTAAAACTTAAAAAAAAGTACGCAACGTTGAAAATTCTATCTACAATATACCATGACCCACCTAGAGTTATGGAAGTGTAATCATCTTGCAGTTTGATGAATTATTATTGTTGATTTATATAGGCAGTATGTCTCCCACTCACCTGTGGCCAATCACTATCACCAAATCTTCTTTCTGATGCTTTCTGGGAACAATATGTGACAAATAAATAAAATCAAATGTAATTCCTTTTTCGTAACAACCAACTGTCGTTGAATATTGCAGGTTATTAAACATTCATCATGATCACCATCATCATCATCACCTTGTAACTCGAATATTGCACGTTATTAAACATTCATCATGATCACCATCATCATCATCATCACCTTGTAACCGTTGTCGTCATCATAAGATGACTCAGTGAATCCAGCAGTTGCTGTCGTAGTAAATCTACATGATACAATTGAGAAACAGCACCTTTCAATGCACGTTCATCATTTCTCTTTTCATCGTGTATCATTCTACATTGTGTGTGTGTGTGTGTGTGTGTGTGTGTGTTGTTTGTAATCTTGTGTTGTTATGCCTGAGGAGCCTGGCTGATACTTACTGATGTTGTTCGGTGTTGTTCTAATGTTACATATTTTAAAATGAAAATATTTACTTTGATAACCGTAGCATCCTCTTCTTCCTTCCAAACTCCTTTGTGGACCGGTGAGGAGTTGTTGATCGGGAAACTGCTGCAGCAGAAATGATTAATTAATAAGCCAGGATGAACATCACAAGGATATTTTACACAAATACATCAACGACTCTGTCATATCGCAAGGGCAGCAATCACCTCCGGATAACGATGTTCTTCTTATCGCAGCATTTACAGGAATCGCTGTACATATGGCGGAAAGGAGCAACAGTCTCAGCATAGAGAATGGCGCTTTGGGGTTGTTCCTTAAAAGAGCCTCTGTGCAACAAATTGTGGTTGGTAGGGAGGAGCTTCGGACTTGAAGTGTGAGATAGATGATTTTCTCCTGACTTTCGACTATGAAATGATTATCTGAGGCTGCATCATCACAATCTTCTTCTTCTTCTCTTCCTCCAGCTCCATTCTGGTGTTCTTTAACAACACGGTTCGTCGAGAACAGCGCCTTTTTCATGTGAAAATGGCCTCCATTTTTACATATGCGTCCATGCTTTTTAATTTAAAAATCTAGAAATGATCTACGATTAAACAATTTACATGGCATTACGTACTTGCATTGCAGGTTGTTCTTCTGAAAAAGGACGGCTATTCAAGAAGAAAATCATGGGAAACGACCCGAAGAAATCCATGACGATGTTCGCAAACTTAGGGCATCCAATGGGTTGCGACAATGACTGCTCGGCGGTTGCCCTTCCTCTGTCAAAGCGTGGCTTTTGCCGAACAGAAGAAGTTTCAATCGAAGCGAAGACGTAGCAGCCAGTTTCTAAGTGCGACATGGAAAAAATGATGTCGCAACCGAAAACGAAGTCGAAACGCCTCTTCTTGGTCTTTTCACAATCGTCGATGGTGATGTTGAGCGATGATGATGAGAGACACTAAAGGTTCCGCCTCCTAATCGATCACAAGTGTGTCCCCAAGATACTCGCCAGATTCCACTGTTGTTACTCCTCTTGGTGCCTTTCCAATTTTATTTAATTCCTTACAGCAACATGAATATTAAGTTATGGACACGCACTTGCAGATACGGCGAAGAAGCTCAAAAACAAAGGATAATGATGATGATCGCCTCACTTATTGGAGGCATCACATCTGCTATTGCTTTAAACGTGGATTCCCTCGCAAATGCCGCCCAGGGCTCTGGGATGATCATGACATTTTTAATTTTGGCAGTTGTCCTTGCCGTTTTCTCGTACCTTTTCCAGGTTCAGTAGCTTAGTGTTGAAAATATACGTTCAATTCTGCATGATCACACATTTACTAGTAAGCTAGATCTTTAATAATAACTTACTTATTCCATGCACTGTAGAATTCTATAGCGTACGCCGTGAAGCCCTCACCAAGGGCAATGGGGTAATCATAATACACACACACACACACACACACACATATGCACACATACACACATATGCTTTACTGTACAGAATATTATATATAGGTCACTGTCGCATATACTTATTACTACTCAGATACAAGCCACGTCAGTTGGTGGGATATGTAGATGGCCGCGACACAGGAACTCCAGACACCTGGATTAAGAGAGATCCTTCTCTTATTCGTCTTACTGGTTAGTTGGGTGCTGTTTGATGAAATTTGAATTGAATTCCTATCACCCTCTAGCAGAGATCTGAAAGATATGAACACTAGCTTATACTATTCACACTACTATATACTTAATCAGGACGCCATCCATTTAACTGTGAGCCTCCATTAAAAGATCTGTTTGATGCTGGGTTTATAACACCTACAAAGATTCACTTCGTTCGCAACCACGGGAAGGTAATATATGAATGGTAGAAAAACTCAACTATCATTACAATACCACTTCATTTCGATCTATGACAATTCGAAGTGGAGTATATGTTCTTCAAGTACAAACAATTGAAGGTCCCAAGGATATCGTGGGATGAACATCGTGTTACTGTGACGGGTCTTGTGAAGAACAAAACGACTTTCACCATGGTTGTATTTGTATTATTAGTTTCTAATGTCTATCTCAGTATCACCAGTAAAACCAGTTTTGAAGGCATGTTGTCCCTTACATTACTTAAGTCAACAATATTCGTTGCTTGGTTTCCACAAAATGATACCTATTGATAGTGCTATCCATCATAAGAGTCGTAACATTATCATTATAACCATTCTCCCCATATACTACTACCCCCTGTTCCTAATTACCAATCTTACCAACAACATCTTCCTCTTCATCTCCCTCTCTATTCTTCTTCTTCTTCTTTTTAGGATCAGCTAGCATCATTGCCATCGTATGAATTTCCGTGTACGTTTCCTTGTGCTGGTAATCGTCGTAAAGAGGAGAATATGGTCAAGAAGGGCCTTGGCTTTTCATGGGGTGCTGCTGCACATGCAACCAGTGTTTGGAAAGGTAGTAGTGAGTACTATAGGAGGGAAGAGGATATAGTAGCATGATAAATTAAGTTTCCCCTGAAATAGCTCCATTTATCGAGCAAATAATAATACATACACCGCCCCACCTGTAGGAGTACGACTGTCCACAGTTATAAAACACTGTGGAGGTATTGCCGACACTGCTACTAAATCTGCCAAATTCGTCTGCTTTCGAGGGCCTTTGAAAGAATTGCCTAAAGGACAAGATGGTAGTAAAAAAGAACAAAGTAGAAGTAAATAAGAAGAGAAGAATAACCCGAAATACCTGATGCGTAGCAGCTTTTAACTATCCGACTATAGGAAGAACCTAACCACTAGACTAATTTTACTACCCTCTTTCTTTTCCACCTTCCTCTTCCTAATAACACAGGATCATATGGTACTTCTATCGCCATCGATCGTGCAATGAACGATAATTGGGATGTTATTTTGGCCTATGCACAGAACGGTGTTGATTTATATAGTGTGAGTATATATGTATAGCACCACAAAATATATGTACATATATGATGCTCGAAATGGATTTTATATTAAGCGTTGTTGACATGACATCCGCACATTTTGCGTTGGAATTGTTTTTCCTCCTCTTCTCATTGATTCTATACATTTATCTTCTCTGGTATTTATAATAATAATAATAATTATAATAGGATTACCTCTGTCCCCTGACCACGGGTTTCCCCTTCGTATCATCATTCCTGGATTTATTGGAGGACGTATGGTCAAGTGGTTATCACACATTGAAGTATCTGACAAAGAGTCAACAAACCACTTCCATTACTATGATAACCGAGTACTTCCTTCGGAGGTAGTAGTAGTAGTAGTAGTAGCAGTAGTGGTAGTAGTAGTAGCAGCAGCAGCAGCAGCAGCAGTATGATGGTGGTGATGCTCCTCCTCCTCTTCCTCCCACTCACTTTCCTCAGGTAACAGCTGAGCGTGCTAATGAAGAAGATTGGTGGCACAGGCCAGACTTCATTATCAACGATATCAATATCCAATCGGTTATACTATTACTACTGCTAATACTACAACTACTACTACTACTACTACACTAGGAATCTAATTGGATGGACCAACACACACACACACACAACATAACGACGCATTTTACCAAAGATGGCATGTCATCTTCTCGTTGTTCTTATCGTCTCTAATATCCTTGCCTTCTTGACTGATGGAGAACACATGTGTGCTACTAATATTGTTTAGGCAATCAGATCTCCAGAGCATAAGGAAATCATCCATCCAGCCCCTGGTAAGAAATACACTGTAAGGGGGTATGCTTATGGAGGAGGAGGGAGGAAGGTTATTCGGTGTGAAGTGTCAATCGATCAAGGTGATAATCATACGAAAGATAACGTACAAAAAACACACACACACACACACACACACACACACACACATGTAGAAATATATTTTTTATTTTTATAATACATGTGTGTGTGTGTGTGTGTGTGTGTGTGTGTGCATGGGTGGAGCACCAGTACCATCATAAACTGACATTTATTTCTATGTGATGATTGTTATTTCTGATCATTTTGCCGTATATATGCTGCTGCTATTACTACTACTACTACCATTACTATACTACTAATTGTATTACTCTATGTTTGTTATTGTTGATTCGTTAGTTGATTCTTTATTACAGGGGTGACGTGGATGGCCGCACAGATCCAAAGATTTGAACGTGAATGGTAATCATAGTGCGTGGTGGTAGTAGTAGTAGTTGTAACACTCTTCTCACTACTATCTTTAAAATAACAATGATGTTTACTGCTACGATTATATAATGTCAAGGAGTTTGAGGATGATAAAGTACTGGTGATGATAATGATCACAACAACATAATATATATGCACCATGTGTTCTTCAATTAATAATCTAGGTATAAGAAGAATGCGAAGGAGAAATGCATGGACAACTTCGACTCGAGAGGGAAACATTGGTGCTGGATACACTGGTAATAATGATTGGGTTGGTAGCAGGGATCGGATTTGCAATGTTCTAATGTTAAACAAAATCCGCATAAAATCAAGGATTATTATTGTTCGCATGGTAGTAGTAGTAGTAATACATGATCTCATTTCTCTCCTCCCCCAAATCCATCGTTGATGCTGATTGATATGATATGAGTTCTTCTTGATATCCATATATCTTACAAAAAGGTCCATTCAACTCGAAACTGAATTGCTCTGTAATTCGTCTGAAATCCGGTGTCGTGCATGGGACTCTGACCATAATACGCAACCACTTCACATCGCCTGGAATGTGAGTCTAGATCAGTAGATTAGCTTACCTGTATTATGATATGAATGATGAGAGATTTATTTTGACTTTGAACACTCTTCTTCTTCTTAGGTAATGGGTATGCTGAACAACAGCTCCTATAGACTAAAAATTCATAAATGTGAAGATAAAGACAGAAAGGAGGGGAACGGGGCTGTATGGTTTGAGTGTCCTACTCTTGCAGGTAAACAAGTTTATTATCAGATATATGCAGGGCAGGATGATGATGGGTCTAAAATATTGATCAATGAATGCTCGTATTTGTTCGTAGGCCCTCAACCTGGAGGGTGGATGGTGCCTAAAGATGAAAAGGTCAGGCCTCAAGCATTGTATGCTTCTCTTGGGGGAATTGATCCAAAGAGGATTCCTTCTAAGAATTTCTCTCTCGCTCAAGTCAAAGAAATACGTAATTCGGTTACTCTTGTCATTGACGGCAATGTCTTCGATTGTTCTTCCGTTCTCAAGGAGGTGTGCAGTTTTGCAACATGTATAACACGGATAATAACACATGATTTGTAAAGTCTAATAGAATATCAATATCGCTAATATATCTTGAAATCTTGATATAAGTTATATCTAGATTTGTTGATTTGATGTGTGTAAATGTACGAAAATGGTTCCATCATGAATCAGGTTCCTCCAAAGGGTGTTGTAATAAAGATTGGTGGTACTACAAAGGAGCAAGACCTCCAAGGCCTCTCTATCCCTCTCGCAAAATTACTCGTTGAAAAGTATCAAGGTGGAAAGCTGCCTTGTCTTGGCTCTTTGTCTTCTATGGCCTAATGTGTAGTATTTCAACGAGAACTGATCAATCTCTCTGAATCTATTATGGTGAATGGATCACACGACAGTGTGGCGTCTGCAAAACATCATATTGTTGCATTGTTGCCTGCCTCATGTGCCAAGCTGGCTCAATTGCGATGATCGAAGTTTCTGCGTGTTCATGAACTAACTGACACCAATTGCTGCTGAAGCGAACCATGAGACTAGACATCATGATCCTTCCCTTGAATGCACGACTAGACACACACTAAGTGCCATTACATGACTGTTTCGTAGTCGTGTAGGCGTGGACAACACCAAAACGGCAACATTTGATCGCAGGAAATCTTGGATCATTTGTGCCCACGTGCCCACTCCTAGACTCGCTTCGCATGCAGCTTGCTAGCTTGGTTGTGCGAGACATCTACTGCAAACTCCACATCGAACTCTTGGAACCATCCATTTCAACGAACGAGAATCACGTTTTCTTGTTATTCAGAGCTCATGTGGTTTGCTGTCTTCTTTCAGGATTCTAGGGATTGTGCAATGTCGAGGTGTGTTCGCCTTGTTCTCATTTGTCGAGCACACGCTTGCGTCTCGACTGTCGCGATGATGATTCATTGTTGTTGTCATTGCTGCGAACTCATCGTGCACTCCTCTGGTCCTGACGCCTGCTTCTGCCCCCGCCACAGCTGTCTCACTCTGCACAAAAGCCATTCTAGTTTTGCACGCTGGACTGTCTAGCTAGCTAGCTTCACTAGCATGCAACATGTTTTCACTCATGGATCATTTTCGATTGTATCACTCTTGCGCTGTGGCTTGCTAATAATGCTAGCTTGCAGACATGATCGGCACTGCTACGATGCGAATGCACTTCCAACAAATCGAAGCCAATGCTCGGAAGTTGCCACCATGTCACAACAGCATGCTGCGTGGATTAGTAGTTTACACACATTTCAAGTGAATACTCAAAATACACTTGGAACTACAATGTGATTTTATTCTATCGTTACAATACACCCTAGAGGTCCGATCTACTTTGCTTTAACGCAAGACAGAGGCAACACCTCAACCCCACCAAAGCGATGATGAAGACAGTAAATCATCACCCGCATCATTCCCATTGTCATTGATACTACAACTATCTTGAAGGGATAATGGTGTTTTTGGCAGCGCTGCTGGTAACACATGTCCTGCAGCACTGTCGCTACCTCCTCCTCCTCCGCCCCCTTTTGGTTGTTCATAGGAAGACACTGCTGCTGGTGATGAATACGGTATTGCTACTGAGGAATGTTGAATATTATCGGATGATGATGATGCTGCATAAAACGAAGAAGAAGAAGAAGAAGATAATAGCGTTGGAGAATTCGGGTGATGGTGTTGTTGGTGGTGAGAATGATGACGAGTAGGGTGCTGCTCTCTGGTGGAAGAAGAAGAAGAATTATTCGGTGGTGGAGGAGTATGAGGACAAAAGGGGCGGGATCTCAACGCGGGGGGCTAATTTATGGGAAGGGGGTGAAATAAAGAGAAATCAACAAAGAAGATTTGGTTAAATTTATGTAGATTATGATCGCTCGTTAGATTATGCGTATTATATATATATATATATATATATATATATATTAATATATGTATGTTTGTGTGTGTGTGTGTGTGTGTGTGTGTGTGTCAATATTATCAGATTGTCGTTGCCATTCGTAATGATATGTGAATAATACTACTAATGTTTTGATTCACCTCCTTCTGATCATCATCATCAGCATCATTATCCCCGGCAGCGACTATTGGTTTATGATGATGGTGTGCGTTTGTTAATGAAAGATGAGTACGTGGGCGCTTTCTTCTCCCTCTTCCTCCTCCTCCTCCCCCTCCTCCTACATGGTAAGGATCGCCATCTCCACCACTAGTTGATACTCGTGGAATAGGTTTCTGTGATACTAATGATGATGATGCTGCTGCTGATGATGATGATGATGATGTAGCAGCTGCTTGATTAGCAGACAAAGTAGTATGAGTGATGTTGTTATCATTATTATTATCCGCTGTCAAGGCATATTGTGAGCTGTTATTTTTGTTGATATTATTGATGCTGGCGTCGTTGTCGTCATCTAATTGAATAGGAACAGAAACAGCACTCTTCTTCCTCGTCACTCCTTTCTCATCACCAGCATTGTTATTATTATTTCCTCCTCCTCCTTCCCCTCTTCTTGAATCATCAGTAGACTTTATACTTCCCATTGTACCTCCTCCTGATAATACGATCATCTTTCCTTCTCCTCCTGCTAGAGTATCAGTGGGTGCTAAACAGCTATCAACGTTCTTAGACGCTGCTGCTGCTGCTGCTGACGTAAAAGTGCTACTGGTGGTGGTGGTGGTGGAAGTTGTCATCGTCCTTACATCTCTTGTTGTTGTTGCTGCTGTTGTTGTTGTTCCTGCTGCTACTATTGCTTGTGATAACGATGATGATGAGGATGATGATGAGGATGATGACGATGATGGCTTTAACCCAACGTTATGGATTTTCTGTCTATGTCTCTTCATATTTGACTTTTGGGTGAATTGACGCCCACAATCAATGCACATAAAAGGTTTCTCCTTGGTGTGTGTTCTAAGGTGTACTTGGTAGTTTCCTCTCTTCTGAAACACCTTAGCACAGTACTCACATGCGTACGACCTATCCCTTCTTTTCTTACTACTACTAGTACTACTACTACTACTAGTAGTAGTAGTAAAAGAAGAAGAAGAAGTAGTAGTAGTAGTAGTGCCTCCTCCTCTCCTTTGCTTTGTTCCTGCTATGTACAACAAAATATATACAAATCATTATAGATCATGATGGTGTGAAATATATCACAAAGTAGGTCAAGATAACCGAGAAGTCTGTTTTTCTCTCTCTCATTATATCATTATATTATATAAAGGAGGAGGAAGCATGCATGTGAATAGGTTGTTAACCCACATACTACTACTAAGTAATTGGTCTCCGCAGTAGCAATACTACTACTACCTATTTTCATCATCCTCGTGGTTGTCGTCGTCGTATTCATATCAGCGGCGGTATTGTTGTTATTGTTGTTATTCGTGGTGGAGACAGCGGAGAACGTCTTCGTCATCCAACGGACAGGGCGGATAGATTGAGGTGATAACCCCAGTGACCACAGCTGAATCTAGTAGTAGTAGTAGTAGTAGTAGTAGTAGTAGTATGGGAAGTTGTAATAGTAGTAGTAGTAGTAGTAGTAGTAGAGTAGTAGGAGTAGTAGTAGTTTATGGTGACGAGATTACTATATGTACTATATAGATGACGTATGATCATGGTAATTGCGACGGCGAGGATATCAGACAATTAACAATGATGATGCATCATAAGGGGTAGAAGCTTATGAACATAGTAGTAGTAGTAGTAGTAGTAGTAGTACCGTCTGATTGATACGATTCTTAAAAGACTCCGTAAAATGAATTGTTTTCTTGCTAAAGAGACAAATCACTGCGCGTAGTCCATCCTCCGTGCGGTGGTAGATGCCTGGATGAACATCAGATATAAGAACAACAACAATAAGAGGAGGAGGAGGAGGAGTTAATTTGTCATCAATACCTTGGTGATGTTTATCATCATCACATTATCATCATCACCATTGTAATATACCAAGGACTAATTGTGCATATAATATTTTGCGCTTCATAATACACCTATCACCACCAATCATCATCATCATCATCATCGCTAGGACCTGCCATAGCACGTACACCGCACCGTTTCGCTCCCTAAATAAAAAATATATTATATTATGTTATATTGTAATGTAATTAAATAAATGATCAGCAGCATCTATCCATCCGTATCTATTCCTATCCACCCATATCTATTCCTATCCACCCATCATCAATTGTTTTCCTTCCTTCTTTTAACTGGATAAATGATAATGATGATGATAATGATGATGATGATGATGATGATACATTACCGGAGACCTTACGAAAGAAGAGAGTGGGAGGGAGCACACGTCAGAATGAAATTCCGATTTTGAATAATTAATTATTCTGCCGATCATAGATCGTTTGCTTGCAAACTTAAACTGTGAGCTGTAAGCTGCCCATTCACGATGCGATCTATCTTGCGCAATCGTCACTCCATGAAAAGCCGTTCCTAAGGAAGGAACAACAAGAAGAGAATGATTTGTACATAATAATTCGTGAAGAAGAAGAGAGATTACAGAACGATTGGATTATAATCATTCATGAAGAAGAAGAAGAAGAAGAGAGCATGTTACTACTACTAGTAGTAGTACCTGCATTTGGAAATTCCTCAACCCATACTTCAGAGCCTTCAAAGTCGAGCTCAGTTGTTATAGACTAGCACATATTAGCAATGTGATGATGAGAATGGTCATCGACGTTGTTAATAATAATAATAATAGGGGATGGATAGATCATGGTCATCGACGTTGTTAATAATAATAGGGGATGGATAGATCGATCAAAAATATATGATGCAGTAGTAGTAGTAGTAGTAGTAGTAGTAGTGTGATAGTTGGAGAAGAAAAAATAGGAAACAGATAGTAGCAACTACAAGAAGAGGATATCAAGAAAAATGCCATGTCTCGCACACATCATTATGATCGATAATGATGATGATGTTGATTATGTTGTCTAAAGGAAGGTACTTGTAGAACACACTTACTTTCCCTTTAGATACTACTCTACTTACTTACCCCCATAGATGATAGAAACAGTTCCATCAGTTTGAGCTTCATATGATGCTGATTGGTTGGTCATATGAGGAATTGTATTGCTACATCAGTGATGAAAATGATCAAAGCAATAACATTCACAAAGTAAATACTTTTAAAAATAAGCACTTACAGCAACCCCCCCCACACACACACACATTAAAGACAAATAACATACCACTGGATCAGTACTCTTTCCCTCGAAGATCCATGAGCCGAAGATGGCAGTTTGCTGATGAGTAATTATCATTAACAGCGACATCGTCGTTCAACATATTTAAAATATTCAAATAAACACTGTTTAGATAGTACAACTAGCGTTGTGTATTCATGAAACGGCGGCCAATTGTTCACATTCTTGGGAAACAGAAGAAGAAGATGAGAGAGAAGAAGCACGAAAGAACATAAATCATCGTTGTTTGTCGTGTCGATTGTTTCGATTGGTTCCCAATGATATATATATATATATATATATATATATATGTGATTATTATGACCTACTACAACTACTACTACTACTACTACTACTACTACCTCATTTTGATTGTGTACGATACTACTCTGGGATAGTTGGGACAAAGTCTTATATTTCAAAGCAGTGACCCCGGGAATCAATGAGGAGGAGGAGGAGGAAACACATTGCTGCAGGTTTAATGATGATGGAAGAGGTAATGATGGTCGCTGCTTATATGATAATGATGATGATGATGATGATGATGATGATAAGTGGGGTAGTAGCGAAGGAGGAGGCAAAGAAGCTCCTGCTGCTGCAGAGGATGGTATGCCCTAAGTAGTAGTAGTAGTAGTAGTAGTAGTAGTGAGGTAAGTCACCATCGAAATAATAAAGAGCAGCATAATGATAAGGGAAAAGAACAGGAACGAGGCAGAGGGAGGAGGAGGACAATTGTTTCACAAGAATAATAATCACGGAATGATGCCAAGTAGCGACGTTACATCATCACAGCTTGTATGTAGAATTAAACAATAATTTAACAAAAGAAGTAGTTGTCAATCACACTACCATAGTTATCGTCGGCGTCGGTGAGAGAATATTTGCAGCAAGAGCAGATACACGTGAAGAAACATTGTTAGAATTAGTCGTACTAGTCAGCATAAATGATGATGATGGTGATGGAGATGGTGATGATTTCCCAACGACAGCAGCTGTATTATTGTTGGATGTAAAAACTCCTATTCCATATGGTGGCAGCTTAGATTCACTCTCGCCATCAGAATTAGCAATCCAGCGTCGGATCTGCGATTGAAAGTCAAGCAACATGGATGATGGGATTAGAATGCTATCAAATTAATGTGATAATTAGATGGGAGAGGAAAAAATGAAGATGCAGGTTGTATTTGGTAAAGCATCCACTAGGAGCAGACAGGAGCAATGATGATGATGATGATGATGATATTATTGTATTAGTGTTCTACTACTACTACTATTACTAGTATTACTACTACTACTCTTACTACTACCATATTTTCGACCAACGTTCTTCTATCTTGGGAGACGAAGAGAACATCTTGAGAAACCAAACAGATCACACATTTCTCTCCTGTCTGAAAATTGCATGCTATGCCTGATGATAATCATATATCGAGTAGGTAGGTAGCATCACACAACAATCCTATCATTTAAGGAGGCAGGAGGATATTTTCAGCACTTATGATCCAAGCGCTGCAGCTATGAATGCGATGCGACAATCTCAAGGTTGAAAATAAAATTGAGACGTCCGACAAATTGGGTGGGTGAGGATGACAAAGCAGCCTCTAGCGACTACTACTCGACCTGCTACTACTCCTACAACATTACTACGACAAAGCAGCCTCTAGCGACTACTACTCGACCTGCTACTACTACTACTACTAACATTACTACTACTGCTGCTGCTGTTGCTGTCACTTTGCTTAATTTTCAATATTTGACTACTAACGAACGACTACCAGCGACTCCCTTTATACCATGCATTTTCGCCCCAGCAAATCTGATATTGTTGTGACAACAAAGATTAAGAATGATGCCAGATATATGCTGCTTTGTTCTGTTGTACCAGAAATAATTCGTGGTGCTGCGATGATTACCTATGAAAGACTTCCCTATCCGTCTTTGAGACATCTGGTTGCCATTCAGAAGAACCAGACAAAAACACACGTCCTACCAATCTAACATTAACACGAAACCAAATATTATTCATATTAAAGGTAGTATATAAAGCCTCTTTTTTTTTTATCGTACCCCTGTCCTCTCGCAAAGTCATAGTATGTGCTGTATCGTTCATACTGAAACACTCCATCGTCTTTCACGTTATGAGCGCACATGCGTATGCGGCCACAGCTTTGATCCATAGCCCATAGCTACCAACATTAGTGGTTTTTTGAGGAAAGTAAAAATACAAACGTCAATATTTCATTATCTACCACCTTCACGTAACTTTACTTCTTAGTTTCTCAACTCTCAGTAGGAAGAAGAAAATGATAGCTCTTGTTTTTGGAAAACAAATATGAATATCTCATCATGCCAATATTAACATTTATCTATTGGTTATGCATTCAGAAAAACCTCTGCACCATCGAAGTCGAGAAGTCTGAGGAGTCCTGGTACTACACGATGGAAATCTACGCTGTCGGCAATTATTTCCCTCCACTGTTCCATTTCCTCATCTGAAACAGAGCCTCCTGAGTTTTCCGAAGACACTCTAATAGTACAAACAGGAGCGGGGACAAGTAAAAAAAAGAGTACATGATATCTCAGCCACAATGCGTAATGAATTTCACATTCTACACAGGAAGCGGCGGATCAAATATGTACGCTACCCGCTTAATGCCATCCTCTGGCCAACCTACCAAAGAAAGCAACAGTGCACCACGAGAAGGAATTAGAGAGAAATTCTACGAACTTCCTAATGGCCAAAATGATGACGAAGAGAGGGGAAATGAGATGACTTATATTCTCTCTCGTCTTACTTACTGTCCAATTGTATTAACGAATAAATAGGAATAAATAAAATTCTCTTCGACTTATAGATTGGGTGTTGAACCGAATTGGCAGTCTAATGATGTCGGGTTAGTCATATCTTTTAAACTCACTGAGTTGGAACTAAGACTATTTCGTGAGTCCGATCTTAATAGGCGGCACTCTGATTGTTGTAAGGTACACATGAAAGGAGCAGAGAGATCATGGAAACATTACAGCTGCTCAATTTAGTATTTTAATTGGTTTAGAGGGTGTATGCCATGAATGTGGCAACATCCCCCACAAATGAAATGAGACCCAACGAAAACACCAAGGGAACAACCTGGACTTCATCTTCAGACAGCTTGTGTTTCAAGATCGAGTGTACACATTACTTTGCGAAATTTACCAACACGACCATCTACAATACATGTTTGACATGAACATCCCTTGATGTTCTGCCAAGCCCTACTACGTAGTATACTTCCATAGCAGATATTCTTGCAGCGACAACCTCCACACCACGTCGTATCTAGCTAATGCTCGTCCACTTCAAGTGCTTGAAGGTCTTTCGTAGTTCACAACGACAAGAAGAGTCAAGAAAAGCTCACTTCGGAAAACAAACATTGGCTAATTTCACCAAAATGGAACCAACTCATGTGTTGGTATCACAGCTGTTCAACTGTGCTCTGTTGGCTTTTCGGGTGGAAGTGAACCACATTCTCGTTTGCTGGTGGAATGGACAGACATGTCACTCACTTGAATGCTGTGAGAACTCAATTGTTCTCCAGCATCAGAGCAGCTCTCGGCCCTGCATCTCCTGCTTGCTCTTCATTTTTTGATGCCCCTGATTCTGTCAAAACCAGAGTCTTGCTCGGCGCCCCCTCGACTGTCCCTGACGTCGTTGATCTCCGTGTGGACGTGGCTGTCAGGAAGTTCCTGCTCAGGATGGATGCTTTGCGTCGTCGTCACTCAGCTGTCAGTTGCGATGCATTCAATGTTCAGTTCGTGCCAATTTGCATGAACCCCGCTAGCTTGCTAGTCAGTCCTCACGGAAGCCAGTTCGAGGCACTGCACTTCACACTGCAAGTTTCTTGTCACACTTTGGAGCTGCAATTTTTCACCATTGTTCTCGCATTGTTCTCGTTGTGGATTTGATCAATGCTTCATTCATTCACTCATTCATTCATTCACTCACCAGCAAACTTTGGGTTGCAGGCAGGGTTGACAGTTCCAAACGGTCATGCGTGAACAAAGCTGGAAAGGGCAACGTGCGTGTGCACGTGCCAGCGCGTGCATTGTCATGCAAGCAATCTGGAGATTGCGATGACTTTGGCGTGCACCATGACACAGTTGTCGTTGATGCAAAACTCAGCCATGTGGACATGCATGTCCCCATGCGTGTGAGCAGTCCACGACACGTGCATCACCCACTTCACACGCACCATGGCACCTGCAACTGCACGTTTGCCAAGTGATGGCGCTCACGTGTGCATGCATGTGTCCATGTGCACCACGTGTTGCTTGTCGTGGTTTTCGGTGCATGTGCAGTGGCTTGTTTGGTGCATGTGTGGATGTGAACAGAGCACGTGTGCTCATCAGGCACGTGTGTGTGGTGTGCATGGGCACGTGTGTTCCTTGCGCGTGCACGCACGTGGACGTGCATGTCCCCACACACACAGCAAGTGATGCAAGCCAGCAAGTCTGGAAGTGATGAGACGCCAGTCAAGCATGCACGCACAGTGCACGATGACAAAGCCAGCACCACTTGATCGTGGTCACGCACAGGCAATGTCAAGGTTCAGTGCGTGCCAACACAAGTCCGTCAAACCTGCAACGAATCGCCAGAGTGTGCATTTGGAAGCTTTTGCGCGCGACCAAGCGCGTCATGTGATGCAATGGACGTTGGATTTGCTCGCATTTCTTTGAAATTTTTCGTGCATGTCACGTTTGGTCAAACGCACACGCAAAAGCACTCAAAATGTGGCAGAGAACAAACGCGCAGCGTGAATCCGCTGCACAACGGGTGTGAATTTTCACACTTTGAGGCCTTGAAAATGGACATTTTGGTCAATGTTTCGGTCACTTTTTGAGGTTTGGCCATCGGACAAGTTCTGATGACTTTTCTTTGACTGACTGTCTAGCAACTGCCTGCTGCTTCAAAGCGCGTCGCAAAGCGCTGCACTGTTCACAAACCCGTCGTCACCGGGTTTGACGGACTTGTGAATCTGGCAATGCACAAATGTCATGATGTGCTTGCTGCTTTCTGGACTTTGTCTCTGCTCTGGAGAACTTCAGCATGTGGGCGTTGCACACGTGCAATGAACACGTGCATGCATGCACGTCGTCAGCGTTGTGAACGCACAGCGAGCAAATGTACAAACATCAATTCAAATTTCAGCACGACAAATGAATCTGGGCCTTTCATCAGTGCAGCCTACGTTGCTGTGGATTCATCGATTCCATGACAATCGCTGCATCGTGCACGATGCCGCATGCAAATCTAGAGATGCACACATGTCATTCGCAATTCATCATTCCTCTTTCGACATGTCATTCGCAGTTAATCATTCCTCTTTCGACATGAAAATTTTTAGCTCTTCATATGTTATTTTCCCGTCTTCTTCTGGGCCGATTTCTTCCATTATCTTTTTGCATTGTGCTAGTGTGAGGTCGTGACCAAAAGTTGAAAGCGTATGCTTTAATCCGTCAAGAGAAATGTACCTAAACAACAAGCATTGATAGTGACGACGATGATGTTGAAGATGATAGCGACGATACAGAACATGGTCGTTCATTTGTTAGATTATCACTGTTTCTTGAGAATTTTGAAATTAATTTAGGGAAGAGGACTTTGAGTATTCAAATACATAAAAGGGCTCACCGTCCGGCACTGCGCTCTGAGAACACTTCAAAAGCACCTTTAGCCTCTGCCTAAAATAGGTGTGGCGGTGGTGGTGGTACCCAGGACATAATAATAGAGGAGGGAGGGAGCGGGGAAAATTTTGAATTTCTACGATTTTTTTCTGGTGGTGAAGTTCATTTACCTCAGAGGCATCCGTGATTTCTTCTATGTTCTTGTCGGTCATCATTGATACAAAGTTGTCGAATGTGATATACCCATTGCCATCATTGTCAACCTACAATATCAACGTTCTCACTCACCAATAATAGTCACACATGCTAAAGTTTAATGAAAGCCACGAAGTATCTTCGTATCTATACTTCAACAAGAAAAAATGAAAATGCATCACTCTCCATATATCCTAATCTCTGCGATTTAGGGTCACATAGATATCAAACCACCTCATTTATAATATCTTTAAGTAAGCTGTCATTTGCACTTTGTCCCATTGCATTCAATATAGCATCCAGCTCTGATTTTATTATCTTCCCGTTGTTGTTAGTGTCGAATGAAGAAAACACAACCTGCATTACAGAAAAATTTGAATGTTGAAAAAAAATCACGGAAAGACTTGATGCTGCCTACACGTTAAAATCTCTGTGCACATATGGTTGTTGCGTGTATTGTTTGTGTATACACAACATAATCCCAAGCAGTCCCCACTAAAATTATGTTTGCTCTTTGAAAACATACAGCTCCTAGTATATGCACATACATACATACATACATATATGCGTGCGTGTGACGCATATATGTATAAATACACATACAAACACACACACACACACACACACACACACACACACACACATATATATATATATATATATATATATATATATATAAATATATGTTGTTAAGAGTAATATCTATTATATTATAAAGGGTGTGTGTGTGTGTGTGTGTGTGTGTGTGTAGATGAGTGGGCAATAACACACACACTCACACACACTTATACACACACACACACACACACACACACACACACACTATATACTATATATATATATATATATATATATATATATATATATATATATATATATATATTAATAATATGTGTGTGTGTGTGTGTGTGTGTGTGTGTGTATGTGTTATTGCCACTCATCTGCAGTAAATATTACAAAATATGAATGTATACGAACTTTGAGTTCAGCAAGCCTTTTTTCCTCATCTTCAAGACCTACCTCTCCCTAGTGAAATTTGTGTTTATTGGACAACAGTACCAAACGTGTTATTATCTTTTTTGTCTTCTGATTGCTTATCTTACTAGTTTGGATAAGTCAACCTTTTCAGTCTCATCTTCATCGTCTCTTACATCATCCTCGTCATCGAAATGGTTTCCAGCTACATGTTTTTCATCGGCCATGGCGATTGCTAAAGGCATCATATCCAGAAAAAAGATTTATATAACAGCATCGTTTGGCCGTTACCAAGCTTCAAGATGAAAAATTCTTCCTTGCCCAATGTGAAAGAAATCATTGTACATCAATCTTTTGCCCATTTATCTAGCCCATCCCTTCGGTGATGATGATGATGATGATGATGATGATGATGATGATAATGATGATGCATCACATTGCTCTGGCTATGATGTGTGTCTGTCGTCGGTAACAGCAGAACTTGTTTAAGACATAATTGTACTCATAACAACCCTACCACCAAATATCTACTACGACAACACTATTTTTATGTCGCACACTATTTTTATGTTGAACTTTAAGACTGGAAGGTTCCTCTACCTTGTCGTATATCATCGTTTATCGGTGATTTTAGGTAGAAATTAAGCACAGCATAGAGATTTAAGACTGATCTTATACTCAAAGATTATCTTTGATCGACCGAGCGACCGACCCCATTGCACGGTAGATCTGATACGAACACTAAGAGGCATTATTATTCCTCATAGTAGTAGTAGTAGTAGTAGTAGTAGTGGTAGTAGTGATAGGTGTTGTAACTTGGAATAGCTTTTCATTTCGTTACTTGTTGATCAACCTCCCTTCAATATTGTTTCCACACAAAATAAATAATGGGAGATCAGTTCTGCGATTACCCATCGCCATCTATCACCGTCATCATACAACGATTACTTTATCATCCGTCGTCATCCTATCACCCGTCATCAATGCCATCTTGCAACGATTACTTCATCATCCGACTTTGCAAAATTTGTTCCAAAATCTCGCAAGTAAATATTTCAGATGTTAGACTTGCTGCAGAATCTGAAAGAAAAAGGAAATAAGGTATGTTGTAGATATATGAGTCTCACTGCAACCGACTACGTCAAACAGTAGTAGTAGTAGTAGTAGTAGTAGTAGTAGTAGTAGTAGTAGAACACTAATTATGGGCATCATGCTGCTGCTGCAGGCGTTTCGGGCATCACAGTACAAAGATGCCATAAAGCACTACACAGATGCAGTAGAAAAGGTGCTGGGTTCTTAAATCTGACGTTAGTAGCGCACAGCACATCACACAAACAAAATATGATGTAGCATACATGTTACAGAGCGCATAAGTTTAGCATAGAAATATTATTACACATGTGCTCTTTTATCTTCTTTGAAACATATTGCAACGTTAGTGTTATATTACATCATTTACCTGTCACTTGTCTTTCAGCCAGCAATCTACGGATCTTATTAGCTTCAAATTCAACACTTGAGATTTGTTGTTATTACCATCATCATCGTCATCATCATCATCATCATCATTGTCATCAAGGTACCTCTCATCAGTAATGTAAGAAATCTGGATCAAAAGGTGCGTCCGTCGTCTATATAATTGTAGCATTCATGATATCCTCAAAAATGACGACAACCTCCTTCTTGTGCAATAAAAGAACGAATATCACGATTGTCGCCGCATATATAAATATACGAAAGAAGTAACCGAACTACTACTACTACTACATCGTTGTTGAAGGTGAAAGACATTATCCACATTCTGTGGAATAACCGAGCACTCTGCCACTACAAAATCGGTGCTGCTCCTCCTCCTCCTCCTCCTTTAATGTTACTAGAGATGTGTGTGACTGGATTTATGAGCTGCATCTAAAATTGCTGCTGCCCCGTTTTGACACAAGCTAAGTGTTGATCATCTATCACATTATCTCACCTACTACCTCCTAATTGATTTTCGCCAATCTATAGTATAGGTGTCATGATGATACGTCATATTATACAAACCACGACCACCACCACCACTTAGGCCGTCTAGAAATGGCTGAGGAAGACTGCAGTAAGGCTTTGATAGTTGATCCTTTCAGCTTGAAGGCCAACAAAAGACGCGCTATCATACGGTTATCTACAAGACTACTTAAATTCAATGATATAATAACATATGTGCTTCATCTGCGATGATCATAGAATTGATAATAACTCTTCACTGAATTGAGGAATATTGTCATCGTCGTCGTCATCATCATCATCATCATCATCAGTAGCACCAGCAGCATGATTCAATAGTTATTTCATATATAACAACAATACAAATATATATATATATATATATATATATAATATAGAAATATGTATATATTATATCGAGTAAGATGGAGACGCTGTCTGTCAGTGAATCAGTCAGTTTGCCATGGTTGTAGTAGTAGTAGTAGTAGTAGTAGTAGTAGTATTTGTTCCACTATTTGTTACATTGCATTGTATTACACTGTAAGTAAATAATGAATCTGTAATCAGGAAAGCGATGTGCAAGTGGAAATTAGCAGCTGAAGATTTTGGGTATTAGTAATAACTTCATCTCGTTTACTCGTTCATTATTTCATATAAGCATAATATCCTCCTCTTCTTTTTCAAATATCAGTCTTATCATTTATATTTTTTATGACTTTAATTTTATTATTAATTATTATTATTATAATTATTGTTATTATTGTTAATAGTGTTTTTGTTATTAATATGTATATTATTCTCCTCTCTTGATTAACAAGAAGCATGCATGAAGAAAGGAAGTACCATAGTCAAGTACCATAGTAGCATAACTTCACGAATAATATTTGCTCTGTCCTCGCTTAAATGATTTGCTTTTATCTTCTTCTTCATTAGATTTGCTGTTGGTCTCGCCCAACTCGAAAGAGATGGAGGAGGAGGAGGAGGGGGGAGTACAAATAAAAGAGTTATTGAACAGTTAGAGGTAAGAAGTAGCAAGAAAAGAGTTTTTCAACAATCATTAGAGTTATGCTGACCTCTAGAGATTTCCCTATAAAGCATAAAATCAAATACCATATACAATTATCAATTGCTATTGATCATACTAATATCATTTCTTTTTGACCTTCTCCTTCTCCTCCTTCCCATCCTTCTGTTACTGCTCTCTTCTCTTCCTTCTCTTACTACTGCTAATATAAATCCTGGATGTTGGAAGAGTGAGATGGCATTTGCCCGTCAAAAATGTATAGAAGAGGCTGCCACCATTAAACAAAAGCCAGCGCTCAGGCAGCAACCTAACATCATTATCAAAACCAGTGAAGAGGAGGTAAAGGAGGAGAACGAGAAGAAGAAGGAGAAGGAAAAGACGAAGATGGATGATGATGGCAAACAAATACATATTATCACACAAAAAAGACAACCACAGCAGCCAAAAAGAGCAAAGGAGATAGCTGCAGGAGGAGATGTCGGAGTAAAAAGTAGTTGTAGTAGTAGTAGTAGTAGTGGTGGTGGTGGTGGTGGTGGTGTTCACGCAGGTGCTGCCTCCCCAAACATCAAAGACAATAACGGTCAGTAGACATGTATAGCTTGCTACTTATCGTTATATTTACCTAGCAATATTTAATGTTAGATCAGCAATTATAACAATGTAGTATTGTACTCGTCATCGATAGCAAAAGATCTATAATATACTTTCACACACTTAAGATCTATAATATATACTTTGCACTTACATGCAGCAGGGCGTTCATCATCTGGTAGATATCGTAGAATAGCAATACAAATAGAGGAGGAGGAGGAGGAAGAAGATGAGCAAGAGGGGGAACATGAAGAAACCAAGGTCAATGCTAATATTGATGAGAAAAGGCCCCATTTTTAACGGGTGGTTATCATGAGAGGACGTTGTATCATCAGATCCAAACGAATTATTATTATTATTATTACTAGTAGTACTATTAGTATTATCATTAATTGTGTGTGTTATAATGACTCATGGCAATCTAGGAGCGAAGGGATGTGGATAAGGCCCCTCCTCTTCCTCGTAATTATGTTGATGCTACTATATATGAAATCATGAATGGATGGTGAATGAATGACAATGATGCTGCGGCTGAAGAAGAAGAACAAGAAGAAGAAGAAGAAGAAGAAGAAGAAAAAGAAGAAGAAGAAAAAGAAAAAGAAGAAAGGAACACCTTATATTATAAACCATATTCGTTTCTTAAAATAGAGGGGGTAACATTGAAAGCGAGAGACGATGATGTTGATTGCTAGTAAAGATGAAACTAACTATGTTGGTACTATATATCTCATTCTAACAAACATGGTAGTAGGAGTCAAGTACAAAGAAGATACTACGACGATACTGCCAACACAAGCCTATCAGCAAAAGGCGAAGAAGAAGAAGAAGAAGAAGATGAAGAATGAGAAGGAAATATCGATATTATCATCAGCCACCACCACTTTTTCTACTGCTACTATACCCTCTAATAGCAGTGATGATGCTGGAAATCATCGTATTGCTTCAACCCCCTCCGCCTCCTCCTCCTCGTCGATCATGGAAGATCCTGAAGCTAAACGGAAATTAGATCAATATGTGAAAGAAAGGGATCAACGGTACTAGTAGTAGAAGTAGTAGTAGTAGTAGTTGTTGTTGTTGTTGTTTTGGTGATGGTAGTAGGGAGAGGGAAGGGAGGGGGGAGGGCAGGATGTAGTAGCTAGTACTGCTGCTGCTTTCTAAATACTGTGGGTATGTTGGATGCGCTGTTACTATCGTTAACAATGATAAATGATAATAATAAGAAGAAGAAGAAGAAAAAGAAGAAGATTGCCCATCGTACGCTGCACTCTGTCTGCTGATCGTTAAGAAGCAGCTTTTCGTAACACTTATTTACCCTAATAATGCGTTCAGTTTAAAATCTGGAAAAGTGGACCCGTTAGAAATGTTTAAGGAGATGGAAAATGCTATGGGTAAAAGCAGCAGTCAGTAGTAGTAGTAGTAGTAGTAGTAGTAGTAGCAGTAGTAACAGTGGAAGTAGTGATAGAAGTTGGATTTACGGGAAGAAACCTAAAGATCAGAGATATATAGTAATAGTAGTAGTTGTTGTTGTTGTTGTTGTTGTTGTTGTTGTTATCGTCGCAATAGCAGCAGCAAAGGGAGAATCACCAGTTGATGTTGGTGCTGCTGTTATTTTTTTTATGTTGAATATTAAAGATAAATATCAAATATTTCGAGTTACTAATCATTTCTATTATTTATCAGAAAGGGCATCGATGGTTGTCGCAACAGCATTTCGGGAGGCTTCAGCGGATGCTCATCATCCACCACCAAAGCACCATGGTGAGCCCTCTCTCTATGCATATATAATAATAGCGTGCGTGTGTGTTTGTGCGTACAGACAGTTGTTATAATAAATCACCAGCCTATCATGTTAAAATGCCCTCTCCATCAATTAATGTATAACTGAAGAAGACATCAACGATTATGATGTTGATGTTGGTAGAAATTATGCTTGTCGTAATGGTGATGTTTTGATGGAAATTATGCTGACCGACCGAACGAGTTGTATCTGCACGCGAAGGAAGAAGCAGAGAAATAGTAGAGAGTATGTTTGACAATTAAGGATGATGATGATGACGACAAGAATGATAATGATAATGATGATTATGATGATGATGAAGGTGACAAAAATGATGGTTCAAGCACAAGAACTCAGGGAGGGGGAGATGACGTGAAAGACGAAAATAATAGCAATAGTCATTACAACGACTACAACAACGATGATGGAAATAAAGCAAGTGATGACTCCACAAAATACCAAAGCTCTTCTTCTTCCGCACCAATAGAAAATAAAGCAAAGGTTGCTCAGCAGCAGCAGCAGCCTCTTCCACGTACATCCTATGACTTCAGAACGCAAACTCGAAAGTTTTTCCCCCCCTTCTCAGAAGAAGACAGTGGTGATCAGAACGATAGGATAAAGAAGCACAAAGGTTTCTTCACTTATTTGAGGAATCTCGAAAAAAATACTCTGGCCAACATATTTAAGCCAGAAGGTATTATATGACAGTAGTAATAGCAGTAGTGGTAGTAGTAGTAGTAGCAGTAGCAGTCGCTTTTAGTGTTAATAAGAGTCATTGTTATGCATTTACTTATCATCATATGTGTCGTCTTCTGGTTGTTGGTAGGATCGTTGGACAATGAAATGCTAAGTAACATTTTGGTGTGCTTGAGAGAGGTGGTGGTGGACAAATTCCCCCACGAATGCCTATCGGTAGTAGTAGTAGTAGTAGTAGTAGTAGTAGTAATGGTGGTGGCGGTAGTAGGTGTTAATATAATATGTGTGTGTGTGTGTGTGTGTGTGTGTGTGCATCTGTCTCGATTTGTTCCGCGCTTAAGAGTATAAACATAAATTCATATCTGTAGATTTTGAATGAGGTGTCGCAAGCAGGGAGAATTACTTTAACGATAATGATGATTACAAGTCAGGCTGAAACAGGTCTCCCCCTTCTGCATGTTTCATTGTACGATGCATGCAAGTTTTAACATGTTTTTCATTGGTTTTTCCCCCCCCCCGCCCAGCTTTGGAAGAAATCTTTGGAATTTTGATAAAGAACTCAGATGATGTAGTCAAAAAATCTGCTCAAAGTCTCAGAGTTGCTCTTGATTTGTAACATTAGCAAAATGCTATGTTTTCTGAAAAACTGTTGCTACATTTGTTGGTGCATTAGGTACACATGTACTGTGTGTGTGTATATATATATATATATATATATATGTATATCAATGCCTACATGTGTGCCTAGTGTGTCATGGCATTGTGAACAGACACACATATGTGTGTGTGTGTGTGTGTGTGTGTGTTTGTGTGTGTGTGTGAATGCCTATACGTGTCCCTAGTGCATGTGTCGTAGCAATCATGCACATGTAAGACGGATATAATGAAGTGATTAAATATTTTCAATAGTCATCCTAATGTAGCTATGCAACGCAGCGGCTACAGCGCTTAGGTTGTATATATTTGTCTCGTCCATTATGTGTTTCATGCATTTAAAAGCATCTGTTCCCTGCTGTCATGTAAGACGGATACATGTAATGCTAGAATGAACAATTAAATTAAATTTGTTCAATCTAGCACTGCTAGACTGGTCATCCTCATGTAGCTGTGCAATGATGCAGCGCTGATGTTAAATCTGTTGGTCTCCGCTAAGATGTGTTTCGCATGCGATCAAATATCATGCATGTTCTTTCGGTCTGCATGCAGCAATGGCGCGCATTTCGTGCGCAGCTATATAGCTAGACAGCAGTCAAGCAGTGCGTGTATACGTAGTACGTACATCTCGTATCTGATCAGATGCAGCAACCGAACAAATATAGCTAGACATAGCTAGATAGGGATACGAACTCTGTGCCATATACTCCGATGCGCCAGTGAACATTACGCTCTTGCCTGCGACATGCATGTACGATCTCTAACATGCTAGCATGCCTTGCCAGTAGCTTGTCCAAATAAATCTGAAATGTCATCGCTGCTTATCACTAGCGGCGCGACGTGAGCTCGTCATGCGATGCTGCTTGCATGTATAGCTAGATAGCTAGATAGGCAGCATAATTTTGAGAAAAGATCCTAATATTATTTTAAAGTACTGTCTTGCACACAACTCAGTCGTATAATATATCCAATGTATCTCAGATATGTGTTTCAAGTGCATACAACTCTAAGACAGAGGCATGAATTGCCACCTATCTCAGCACCATCCCCTACTTGTTCTAAACCCTCTGATATCTGATGTGGAGCGATAACACGCAACACGCTACATGCGTGGTATATAATGTGGTGTAGCTTCCATTACCCCTTGTGTCAAATAACTCTAGGGCAAAACAAATACAAATTCCTACGTCTTCTCAATATATTGTTACAGTTACTTTTTCTTTTGCTTGCATTGGCCAGAAGTGCACACAGCGATGATGATGATAACGGCGATGATCAACTGAGTAATAAGAGCAAAATGAAATAATTGATCGGAACGATGTGCTGCCAACTAGATGTCGTGCACATACAAACGCAAAACTCACACAAGAACGTACATCCACACGTTCTCTCTCTCTCTCTCTCTCTCTCTCTCTCTCTAAATATATATATATATATATATATATATATATATATATATATGTGTGTGTGTGTGTGTGTGTGTGTGTGTGTGTTATAACACATGTTAGTGTGAACACTTGATGCGTGCGTACGTAAAATGTGGTATGTCCACATTATGTAAACTTAAATATCGTTGACCAATTGTAGGTATCAACGTCATTTCGTCATTCCTCAAACTTAGTATTACCAAAATTAGGCAGGTGAGCATGATGTTGGCCTTCACATATTTCCTGAAAAGACGACAACGTGAGATAGAAGAACTTTAAAGTACATCAAAAATGCATTCTTTTAGTAACTCAAAAGAGATGTGTTCATTTCCACCAATTCTTCTTCTATCCTTTCTAGGTTTAAGTGTTTCTCATGTTCCTTCATGTGCTGGCCATCAACTTAATCTCATGACTCTTTGTGGATATTATTGTGAGGGTTGTTACCAGCACATCTTGGACTTAACTTTTTTTGACGTTGAATGGAATCCTTCAGACTAATAACAATTGAAAATATAATATTGTAAAACCCATATATCTTCAAATATGTCAACATATCTTAAGGTTAGCAATGGGCAGGTGTAGCTTTATCTGGTGCCTTAGATGTGGCGGTTGAGTCGTGGCACTACAATGATCATCCTCACTCGCTATCATGATTCCTACCACTAACTTTCCGGATATAACCCATGTTAAATGCACTCCCCTCTGCCCTTCTGAATTATTATTGTGTTTTTCTTATTATTATTTTTGGTAAAGCAGAACCGTATCGGCAAGGTCTTCTGCTTTTCCTTCAATATGGTCAAGATCCTCTCCCTAGAAAAGCAGAAAGCAACTGCCATTACACATATGATTGCAATTTTACAGGTAGTATTATTAGTTAGTAGATGAATTATCCTAATATGTTTTATTATTCATTGCTGATGGGTATTTGGTAGTACTACCCGATCCAAGACTTGACGAATGTTTTGCTGCATCTGGCCCTTGACTTTGTTGACCTGATCCTGCACCTCATCCAACTTACTGTATTCTGCTCCTTCATTTCCAGTCATCAGTTTTTGCTTTTCAGATCCTTTGGTCATCAGCTATTGGTAGAATATAAAATGGATGCTTAGGGAGGGCGGGGGTTGGGAGGCGAGTTGATGACGGATTTTTGGAAGATGAGGTCTAAGGAAGTCGTGGGAAAAAACAAGAGTTCGTTACTGGCGACAAGGTCCTTGTAATAACAAAATATACCGAATAAATAACTAAAATATTATTACCAACATTCGGACCACTGAATTTTGTGTTATCAAGTGTGGAATGTAGGAATGGCGAGGGTGCTTTGGGCAGATTTTCGCTGATATGTTGCCCAAGAGAGTTGAGCAATGCTCGAAAGATCTACGGGATCAAAAATCCGACAACGTATCTGAAATATCCATCTCGAGATCATTCAGAGATGCATGTGAAAACTCAGGGGATCTCAGGATCTCCAGAGAACTCCTTCGAACAAGTGGTTTACCCAGCCCTCCTCGGAGGAAGGAGAAAGAAAGTAGCTGTTTAATTAACATGACCAAGCCCAAGGTTTCAAACTCACTGGTCAGTAAATACATTTCTAGAGTTACATTTGCTAGGATCTTATAATAAGCTCTCTGTAGGTAAGAGCCGGTGCGGCTGGTGGTGGTAAAGGAACAGCAATTGCAAACGCCAACGAAATTTCCCGACTTCCAGGCGCGGAGAAAGCTGCTAATGCTGTCAGCAAAATGGAGTTTAAGGTCTTTGATTTGATTCCCACAATCTTTGTCGAAAGGGCCTCATGCATACAACTAATCCACCTTCTTAAGGCTCCGAAACCAAAAGTGAGGAGGAAGAAAATTCTCAATGAGGACACTTATGTCAGTACTATGGAACATATAATTCGGTAATATCTCATTAAACGGCACGAAATAATGAATGAGTTATATGACTGCTCTTCTGATCATGCTACAGGAGGGATTACTTTCCTGACCTTCACGCAATCGATAAGACCATTCAAGGGTCTTCAGCAGGGGATCAGACCCCGGGTAGTAAGTAGTAGCCTTGCATTCTATATTCGAACAACGGCACTTGATTTTGTTTCCTTATTCATATGAAACATCCAAAGTAATGTTTCCTTTATATCAAAGAGATTGATAATATTCGGAAACAACAGGAATGACTCCAGCAACATCATTTTCAAACGGTGGTAGTAGCAGTATATTGAGAAGAGCAGGAGACACACCTGTCTCTCAGCTTAGAGGAAGGGGAACGTCATTTGAGGATGAAACTCCGCATACAACACGGGACTTACTCCATGATCCTATCGATGACCTACGGCCAGACCATACATCAAGGTTGTAGTAGCTAGCTTCTAAAGGCCATTTTATTTTCGAATGGAAACTTCCTCGTCTGGCTGTATGTCTATCTGCCTATCAGCACGTTGGCATTAGGGCACTGTTCTTCGCTTGCGTGTATCTAAGTAGTTTGTTTTTGCATTGTAAATTCCAAGCAGTAGAAGAAGAAGAGTTACTACCGATTTTGAAGACTCCAAATCAGAAATGACCGTACTACTACCACTACCACTACTACCACTCATTAATACTGTTGCATACGACTACGTAGTCGAATCAGTTGGTCTGATCTGGCTAAGTCCAAAAAATAAAGTAATACCTATATATTTCAGGGAAGCGTAATATCCTCTCTCACACGCAGCAGCCGTTTGATATCGAAGAAGAGGGCTAAGGTAGTAGTAGTAATAGTAGTAGTAGTAGTAGTAGTAGTAGTAGTAGTAGTACAGTAGGGGTAAGTAGTAGTAAGAAAAGGGCAAGGTACTAGTAGTAGTAGTAGTAGCTTATCTCACCATAAGTAGTAGCACAGAGGAGGAATGGATTCAGCTGATCTACACATACTCGCCATGGGGAACAAAAAAGTTGCTTTTATCAACTGCTAGTTTGACTGTGTTTTGTTTTATGATGCTCTCCCTAATACTACTACTACTACGACTACCAACTACTACTACACGTAGGATCTGAAACTAAGCGAATTCGTAGCAACTCATACGAGTGAAGACAATGCTTCATTTCAAGAGATTCTAGCAAAGGTAGATGACATTTGAGCTTGTTGCTATATAATATATGCTGCTGTAATGGCGATGTTGATGGTGAAATTTCATTATTTGACGCAACATCTGAGAGTTGGCATAAGCAGAGAGAATAATTATGGTTGTGATGGTGATTGTTGTGGTTTCTGCCATGACGGTGCAGTGTCGTGATGAGCTGATAACAACTGATAATAATATTCTAAAAGCTTTGCTATTTCTTCTTCTGAAAAGGACCGATTAAAGCTACAGAAGTCATATTGGTGGTTAAAAGAGAAGGTAGTAGTAGTGGTAGTAGTAGTAGTGGCCACTATGGTTGATATGTGTCACAACTTTTTACGACGACGATGACGACGACGATCATTCAAAGCAGGCAAACGAGAGAGAGATAAAAGCAACGATGTTGGTGATATGAAAAGCAAGAATTTATAATATGTTGTTAGGATCTCCAAGGCACCAAAATGATGATAAAAGGATGTGGCGATACTACCTCTACAGGTAGGAGAGGAAGAGTAGGAGTCGTATGTAGTAGTAGTAGTAGTAGTAGTAGTAGTAGCAAATTAACAACTTTTCATATAACTTTGGAAGAGGGACTAATGGTGATATTCGTATATGATGTAAGGACGCGTAAAGTTTTGGAATTACACCAATAAAAATGCTCTGATGTATAACCCTGAAGGGTAGGTTTGCTAGAGCTAGATGAATAATGACTACTAAGATAGTAGTATATACATGTCGTCAATTGGCATTATGAGTTTGCTGGACTAAACTTCATAGGATAATTACCAACATAATATACATGTCACTTGATTACCCCCCCCCTCTCATCCCCTTTTTCCCCTTTTTATCAGGAGTTGTAGCTCTTATACGACCTATTGTGAAATATTTTTTCTGAAGTCCTCTTTTAACTGTTTCTTTATATCTGTCTTTCTTTCTTGTCGTTGGTGTTCAAGATTACCTCCCAAACCAAAGAATTTCAAAGAGCCTAAGAAAACTATTGCTACGAATACGAGATTTCCAGGAACAATAGAAACACAAGTAATAATGAAAATTGAAATTTTCTGGAGTAGTAGTAGTAGTAGTAGGTAGTAGTAGTAGTAGTAGTAGTAGTAGGGGTGAAACGAATGGTTGATGTCCATCTAACATCTATAAGAATAACATCATGCAGCAGGAAATAATTGTCGCCAATATAGCGTCTTAAAACTATTTTTGTCATAATCAGATAATGCAGGATATAGCTGAATCAATGCGGACACCCATGATACGTCACCATTCAACCGTGGTAATAATTTATACTAGTTATATTTCATGAGTTGCTGATAGATGATGGTACAAAATCAATATTATGCTTAATATTCTATTCTTTAAATGAAGGCGGGAAGTAGTAGCAGCAGTACTCCGATGGTGAAAGGATATAAATTAATGAGAACCCCCTCTCCCTCTCCAAATCAAGCAGGAAATGTAATAACAACGCTCATAGCAGCAACTACTATTCAAATACTTTTTCAAAAATATAGCTGTAGTATATATGCTACTCATCCCCCTCCTCCTTTATCATGAGTCGAAGTGGAACATGCTAAGATATTGCGACGAGAGAAGAAAAAGGCGAACAATATATGCACATGTGTCTGCTTTTTTAAAATCATTCATCCACCCGTTCTTGCCATCATCACCGTCATCATCATTATCATCATTATAATCCTTGTGATTATCTTATCATTACGTACCTTTTGAAAATAATAATAATAATAATAATAATAATGATGATGATATCCCAATGCTGCTATCATCAGGCTTCACCGATAATTACGTGGGGAAACATTGCTTCAACACCTATGCACCTTAAGTGAGTCCTCCGTACGACACATAACCAAACACACACACACACACGCACAAATGTATATGAAGAGTATGAGAATTCCATTCTTACCAAGATTTATTGAGGACGATTGAAATTGATAATTGACGATGAATAGGGAGGAGGATCCGATTGATAAATTTGAAGGGGAAATTCGTCAGAAGCAGTCTGAGTTTAGGTGAACATGTTACACACACACACACACACATATTATATATATATATATATATATATATATATATTGATTTATTGATGTATTGATATATTGATATGCAATGATTTTTTGCAATCATGTGAGGTCGGCAATTCGATTTGATTAACATACAGGGTACCAGACATGCCATTAAGGGAGCGATTAGGACTCAGATTGGTGGATAAACATAAAGAGAGACGATTAAAGAGAAAGCGTATGCAAACTCCCTCAGCAACACCCATTCGTACTCCAAAAGGAAATAGGTGATCATCTTTCATTCGCTCGTCGTTTGCAGCAAATGATGATGTCTAAATTACATATTCATAGGGTGGTAGATTTGTCTCCAGCTGCGATAAAAGTACTTCAAGCAAGAAAGAAAAAGAGGGGACAAACACGCTCTGACAACCAATTGCGCGCTAGTTACAAGTCGCCTCACATCAGGTACGTCCACATTTTGTATTTCTCTAGTTGTTTGAGCAGCTCATGCGGAGCAACATGGAGAGCATTGTTCCGAAATGAGACGACAATCTCATGTGTCGACAAGTAGGCACAGAACATCGTCTTCCTCACGGCGAAGTCGTCACGATCACACACCAGACTCAAGAAGCAGTGCCACACCAAGAAGAATGTGAAAGAGACGTGTGAAGAAACATGAATGACTGCTGTTGTTGCAATTTTGCACGCTAGCACGTTGTGTGGCGAGCATGTGTTGCATCGACAAAAAACGTCATTGTGCAGCTCATGCATGTGTCCAAAGACATGTGCTGTCTCGAGCTCAGTGCACGTTTGGTGCACGTTCACAGCTTGCATCGTGAACAATGCAAGCAATTCTCGCAAACATCCCTAACAACTGAATCCAATGCAATCGAACATTTGATCATGAGCGAGATCGATGACAGTTCTGGTCACGCACGTGCGCGGCCACCATTTTCTCTGTCATCAACTGGCCCCACCCACCTTGGCACTGCACAATGACAAAACCACGTGACCACAAAAGCCAGGGTTAGGGTTAGGGTTAGGGTTAGGGTTAGGGTTAGGGTTAGGGTTAGGGTTAGGGTTAGGGTTAGGGTTAGGGTTAGGGTTAGGGTTAGGGTTAGGGTTAGGGTTAGGGTTAGGGTTAGGGTTAGGGTTAGGGTTAGGGTTAGGGTTAGGGTTAGGGTTAGGGTTAGGGTTAGGGTTAGGGTTAGGGTTAGGGTTAGGGTAGGGTTAGGGTTA